>JACXGK010007848.1:0-24067 GCA_016801125.1 Novumbra hubbsi
GGAGTAAGACCAGAGAGATATTATGTTGTTACTAGTGTTACATGATGGATATGTATGGGGGTGGGAGTAAGACCAGAGAGATATTATGTTGTTACTAGTGTTACATGATGGATATGTATGGGGGTGGGAGTAAGACCAGAGAGATATTATGTTGTTACTAGTGTTACATGATGGATATGTATGGGGGCGGGAGTAAGACCAGAGAGATATTATGTTGTTACTAGTGTTACATGATGGATATGTATGGGGGTGGGAGTAAGACCAGAGAGATATTATGTTGTTACTAGTGTTACATGATGGATATGTATGGGGGTGGGAGTAAGACCAGAGAGATATTATGTTGTTACTAGTGTTATTGTTGAAAGACATTTGTGACAACAGCCCAAATTAATATAAGGCCGTTGGCATAGAATGCCCAGTGAGCGAGCAATGAATAGGTACCTCTGGAAGTAGGCAATAATTGTTATTAATGTGTTCCAGAGTGGGTTTGTAGTACTTGTTAAAAGTTAAGACTGCATGAGAGAACCGTCGTAATCCAGGGCTGAGGGAAGACAGGTGAAGCAGGGGGAGCGAAGTGAGCAGATTCATTCCAATGCGATTATTAGTATCTTCTATGTCAGCCAAACCGGGCCACATAAATCAACCCAACCTACACCAGCTAGCATAAGGGTTCCTCACTCAAAACTTTCCTTTAAAACATTTTTGGAAAGGAAAGAGAAAGTCACAGAGGTCTTGTTTTTTTTCCTAGAGCTGTAAACATTTCAGTCAGATGGTGGTAAGCCAATGAGGGGGAAGCATTGGTCTGCATATATTGTTCCTAGCAACGCAGTTCTAAATGGCAGAAACAGGCACCACACAGAGGCAGGCATTGCAGCAGAAACGGCGACTATGGTGATTATTTAGGCTTTGCATTAACAGGCCGAGTAGAAAAACAAAAAACAAACAGTTTACATGAAACGTAGACCAAACGAAAACAAATGAGGAACAGTTCCAGGGTGAAGCGGAGGGACAAATTATCACATGATGATGTATGGGCATGATAGATGCCCATATCTGTTCACTCAGTTAGCCAAAGGGAGTTCCAGGAGTGAGGTCCAATGTAGGAAGGCCATTTTTCTTTGTGCAGTTTAGTGCTTTGTTGTAGAGGGCATGGAGATGCAGAGCAGATCAGATAAGTAGGAAGGTTCAATGTCATTGTTAGCTTTGCAGACTACAAGGATTATTTTAAAGTCAATTCTTTGAGGGACAGGAAGCCAGTAAAGGTCAACAGGGAGAGGTGTGATGTGGGCAGTTTTATTTGATTGTCTCATGATCCTTACAGCACTGTTTTGAATGAGCTGTGTTTTATTCATTGAATTTGTTAGCAGAATATGGATCAAGAGAGTGCTTTAGATACAGAGGGATGTGTTGTTTAGTGTCTCCTCGACTGTTTCAGGGATAACTACACTCTACAGATCAACCCCAACTCAGGTCTCTGCAACGAGGACCACCTGTCATACTTCAAGTTTATTGGTCGTGTGGCCGGCATGGCAGTTTACCATGGGAAGCTGCTGGATGGTGAGTCTCGCTGCTGCTGATTCCTTTCCTGAACTCATGTAAGATCATAAATGTTTCTTATAATTGTGTTACATTAGTTCATATACAGTACCAGTGAAAAGGGTTTTTCTTTAGTTTTACTGTTTTCCACACTGTGGAATAGTAAAGTCATCAATACTATAAAAGAACGCATTTGGAATCATGAAGCAAACAAAACTATGATAAACGTAATACTTTTTGTATTGTAAATCATTACATGTAGCCACCCTTTGCCTTGATGACAGCTTTGCACATTCTTGGGATTCTCCCGCAGTTACTTCAGAGATTGGAAATGAACTCCACATCAGATTGCAGCCCAAATAAACGCTGACAAGTAACTGACAACATCTGTTCAGAGGAGACTGTGTGAATAAGGCCTTTACATTTGCTGCAAAGCAGCACTACCGAACAACACCAATGAGAAGAGACTTGCTTGGGCCAAGGAACCCTAGAAATGGACATTAGACCAATGACATTTTGCGCTTAGGACTGAATTTGGGCTCCAACCGCCGTGCCTTTGTGATCTCTCCATGTGTGATTCCCACTGCGAAGCATGGAGGTGGTGTGACTGTGTGGGGGCGCTTTCCTGGTGACTCTGTCTGACTTATTTGGAATTCAGGGCACAATCAATGACCATGCTACCACAGCATTTTGCCGCAAGACGTCAGCCCATGTGGTTTGGTTTTCAACAGGACAATGACCCAAAACACACATTTTGGCTTATATCAAAATGGATATTTGATCAAAAAGGAAAGTGATGGTGCAGCATCAGATAACCTGCTTAGGTTACATAAATGCTTAGCATATGTAGGAACTCCTTCGAGAATGTTAGAAAAGCATTTCCGGCGACTAACTCATGAAGCCGGTAGAGAGAATACCAAGCTGTTGTCAAAGTAGGGTGGATACAAGAATCCATTATATAAAATATTTTTTTTGGGTAACTACATGATTCCATTTGCGTTATTTAATTGTTTTGATGTCTTAATTATTATTCTACAATGTGGAAGATAATAAAAATGAATAAGTACCCTTGCATGAGTAGGGGTATCTAAACTTTTGACTTGTACTGTGTGTACGAACTGAAAGAAAGCTCTGAGGATAGCTCTGGGCTAGGGCATAACATTATAGTGTTAGGTCTTGGAAGTGAACAGATCCAAACAATGTATTTTTTATAGCCTTTTTCATCAGGCCATTCTACAAGATGATGCTGCAGAAACCCATTACATTACAGGACATGGAGTCTGTGGTAGGTGCTTAATACTACCTAGGTTACTCACATCATCAGAGTAGAGACGCATGATAGATCAGAAGCCCTAAAACAAAAGCATTTCACACTCCAAAGTAACTCATTTTTTTTTTTTTTATTCAGGACAGTGAGTACTTTAACTCCCTGAAGTGGATCTTGGAGAATGACCCAACTGAACTGGATCTGAGGTTTACTATAGACGAGGAGCTCTTTGGACAGGTAGGACTTGCTTCCCAATATTTGTTAGTTTTTTGTTCTCTGTCTTCTTGGTTAAAGCTAATTCAAATGGTTGTCCATTGTCTCTACTGCTCTCATATCACAGTTTCTTCTATTTAGACACACCAGCATGAGCTGAAGCCAGAAGGAACTGAAATAGTTGTCACCGACAACAACAAGAAGGAATACATCCAGTAAGCACCAGAGCCTGAGAGGACTGACATGTAGTGTTAGTTCACTGGTCACCTGTAGGTGGCCCCCTAGTCACATCTTTATAGGATTTGCAAATGGCCTGTGAAATAAAAGCTTAATTTCTGCATGGTTGGAAATCATTTGTTATTAATTATGGAAATAATGAGTTATTAAAGTTTTTGTCATCTCATAAAAAGTACACATTCTTTTTCAGTCTTGTTATGCAGTGGAGATTTGTGAACAGGATACAGAAGCAGATGACAGCATTCAAGGAGGTGAACAGGTTTTAATGTTCTCATTTAGTTTTATTAAAATAGTCTATCTATTTTTCACATATTTCATGTCGCTCTTTGCTGTTGTAGGGATTCTACGAGTTGATACCCCAAGATCTCATCAAGATCTTTGATGAGAATGAGCTGGAGGTAGGTGTCTTTCATGTCACATGTACATTCACCTCCACAATTACTAACATGTAAAGATTAGAGAAAAATAAAATATAAAGTATAAAATGAACAACATTGAGACAGACTTTTGCCCAATCTGTATTGTAGTTGTATGGTTCAGAACTAAATAAATCGTCCTGACCCAAGTATACACAGACATAGACAGGCATTCACCATAGGTGCTGATGAGCTGGGCAAGTGGCGTGGGACAGAGATGGCTTACTAGGCTTCAAGCTTTCTACTTAAGGTAGATGGATGCATAGTTTATCTATTAAAGAGATACTGCGGGTGAAATATTTATTGAACACGTCACCATTTTTCTCACTAAATATATTTGCAAAGGTGCTATTGACATGAAATTTTAACCAGATATTTGTAACAACCCAAGTAATCCGTAAATGCAAATAAACCAAAACTTATCATCTCAGAAATGTACTCAAAAGTTTTGTGTAATAATGTAAAATGACAACAGGGAAAAAGTATTGAACACGCATACTGATATGTATATACAGTATTTCACTGGCTTTTCCAAATGTTGTGCCGCAAACTTTAATGAGCCTCAACATGCTTTTGTTCTTGCGTGGTGAGCGTGCATACAGTCCATGGCGGTGGGGTGCATTACTTACTGTTTTCTTTGAGACAACAGTACCTGCTAATTCCAGGTCTTTTTGAAGCTCTCCACAAGTGGTCCTTGGCTCTTGGACAACTCTTCTGATTATTCTTTTGACTTCTCTGTCAGAAATCTTGCAAGGAGCACCTGGTCGAGGCAAATTTATGGTGAAATTATTGTCTTTCCACTTCCGTATTATGGCCCTAACAGTGCTCACTGGTACTTAGAAGGTACTAGACGCTTAGAAATGTGCCTGTAACCAATGCCATCGTTATGTTTTGCAACAATTAGGTTGCGAAGGTCTTGAGGCAGCTCTTTGCTTTTACACATCATGAGATGTGTCTTGTGTGCCACCTTGGCAATGAGACCTTTTTGTAGGCCTCATTGTATGGGACTGAACCATCTGATATTAATTTGCACTGACAAGGGGCTGGATTACTTTTTAATTACTGATAGATTTCAGCTGTTGTCTTGGTTTCAATGCTTTTCTTCATGTGTTCAATACTTTTTCCCAGTGTCATTTTACATTATTACACATAACTTAACTTAATTTCTAAACGTATTTGTTTAGTTTTCTTTGTATATATGGATGATGGATGAATTAGGTTGTTACCAACATCTGGGGAAAATTTCATATCAATAGCACCTTTGGTAATATACTTACTGAGAGAAATGGTGTTGTGTTCAGTACTTATTTTACCTGCTGTATCTGTCAAAGTCAACTCGAGTTTCAGGTATATGTCAGCCCTTGGATTTTCTAAATCGTCTATTTTTTGTTAAGTTTTGTCCAGAGCTTTATCCCGGACATTTTCTCTGGGGACCAATCGTTTGAGAGGTGTTTGTGTTTGCATGACTCGGTTTTAAGCATTATTTCCGAAGCATTAAGTGATGTCCTGTCTGTTCTCCTTAGCTTCTGATGTGTGGCCTGGGAGACGTGGATGTGAATGACTGGAGGGAGAACACCAACTACAAGAACGGTTACTGTTCTAACCAGCCTGTAATCCTGTGGTTCTGGAAGGTAAGAGAACTTCATCGCCTGGGCACATTCTGGATTCTAGAATGTTCTTCTTAAGGAGACACAACATATCATTGACCATCACATTCTATTGTCTGATTATTTTTTGGAAATATAAACCTGTTCAAAACCAAAGGCAGATGATAGGGGAAGTATCCATTGTTAGCGGATACTAACTGAATTTTTCTTTGATGATTGATTGTAAAGCCATAAGCTAATTTCTTCCCCTTCTTCCCCTTTATCAAAGACCTGCAGAAATCTCTTAGATATTGATTCATTTGAGGGTTAGCCCATTTTATATCTACATCTTTAGTTTCTGCAGAAAATCATGATTTCCACAACAGCTACTTGAGTATGTTTCGTTCTCAGACTGTTCTGTTGATGGATGCGGAGAAGCGTATCCGACTGTTGCAGTTTGTAACTGGCACCTCCCGGGTCCCAATGAATGGTTTTGCAGAGCTCTACGGTAAGTTATTGTATTCAGCATCTCTGTATTAAGACTTATTTCTATGTTTCTATATTTTTAATATGTGTCGGTTATAAACCACTATCATACACTAAGGCAGTCAGAGCTTTTAAAACAAACACTGTAGTGCACTAGAATACGGGAAAATGAATCATGTGAAACCAACTTTTCAGTACCCTGTCATTATAAAGGAGTTTTTTCTGTGTTGATTAAGAGATGCTGGTTGAGCAGTACTTTTGGTATCATGTTTATGGTTTGGAAAGTACCAGTACCAGTACCTTAATTTATATCCTTTAAAAGACAACTTTTATCTCCACCCATTGGTCATGGATAAATGTCAGGGAGAGAGCTTCTGCAGACTGTCAGGGAGAGAGCATTTGCAGACTGTCAGGGAGAGAGCTTCTGCAGACTGTCAGGGAGAGAGCATCTGCAGACTGTCAGGGAGAGAGCTTCTGTAGACTGTCAGGGAGAGAGCATCTGCAGACTGTCAGGGAGAGAGCTTCTGTAGACTGTCAGGGAGAGAGCTTCTGCAGACTGTCAGGGAGAGAGCATCTGCAGACTGTCAGGGAGAGAGCTTCTGTAGACTGTCAGGGAGAGAGCATTTGCAGACTGTCAGGGAGAGAGCTTCTGCAGACTGTCAGGGAGAGAGCATCTGCAGACTGTCAGGGAGAGAGCTTCTGTAGACTGTCAGGGAGAGAGCATCTGCAGACTGTCAGGGAGCGAGCTTCTGTAGACTGTCAGGGAGAGAGCATCTGCAGACTGTCAGGGAGAGAGCTTCTGTAGACTGTCAGGGAGAGAGCATCTGCAGACTGTCAGGGAGAGAGCTTCTGCAGACTGTCAGGGAGAGAGCATCTGGTTAGAGGATGGATGACATATTCTGTTTAATTGCAGTCTATTGAGTCTGTTTTCATAGAAACTTTGGGAATATGAAAAGTGATATTTTAGTCAGTTTACTTAGGGTACCCTGCATTTCCAGAATGCAACTCTTAATGGATTTATCTTAAGGCAGACAGGTTGCTTGTGTAACAGAAGAAACAAATATGCATTTGAGACTGCGTGACAAAACAAATCTGACCAGTTGACTAAAGGTGTTTAGTGCAAGATTAAGTGGATTGTTTTGAACTTTGAAAACATCATTTTTTGTTGCAACTTGAGGTGTTTCTTTACATTCTTGTTTTCTGCGGTGGAATTTCAGGGTCCAATGGGCCACAGCTGTTTACCATTGAGCAGTGGGGAACGCGAGACAAACTACCTCGAGCCCACACATGGTAGGTACCCTACCACACAACCGCTTGGCTAAGGCTGAAAACACACTGCCACACCAGGCATCCAGTGCGGCATTCAAAAGAAAGGCTCAGAGACTTAGATGCCTCTTGCTATAATGGGGCAACAGATATTATTTGGCTAGTTGGAATCAACTTTGTAGTTGAATTTCAAATGACCAATTAGCCTTCAGGGGTAGAAGTGACCCCATAATAAAATCACACTGTATGCAATTATATGAAAATATACATTTTTAGCAATGTGTTACGACATTTGTGTGGAGGAGAAGTGCATCAAGCTGTCAAAAATCTTTCTTCCCTACATAGTGTTTCAGACTATAGTGTTTCAGACTTCTAGAGAAGTGACTTGAAATCTCGATGTCGGCCACTAACACCATTGATTTAAAGGCTAAATACAAAGGGCTGTTTAATTTTGCATCTCATCATCTGTTGCTGTTTGGAGCTGATTGTTAGACCTATCTGTCATGACTTTGGGAGTTTGCACTCTCTAAAATGTATTTTAAATTATATAAACACTTCATGGAGCCCATTCCAAAAGTATTGTTTGGCGACAGACATGAGAAGGACATGATGATGATATTTTTTATGTTATGGATGTGGGAGAGGGAGGCTGTTGCTTCTCCTGACCAATAGAAATCCTATGTTTTATAAGGCAATTTTTGTATCCAAATGTTGTGAAACATTTTCTCTCACTCACTGCAAATTATTATGTTCATATATTATAGCTGAAATCATACCAATTGCCCCTTTAAACAGAAAGGTCTAATGTAATGCACAGCTATAGCCTCAGTTATTCACTGGTTGAAGTATAACTTAAGAGTTATGGAGTTGAATAGTGACAATGACATGAATATACTGAGTATTCGTTCACAATTAATGCTTGTTATTATTTAAAATGTGCTGCTATTTCTTGAAATCGGACATGGTTTTCAATGGGAATAGATTACTTCTTTCCCCAAGTATTGCATGCGGGTGTGAAAGCACGGCACTTCGCTGTGTGGATTTATAACTAGCATTCTAGCCCTGCCTGAATAGAGCAGCGAATGTCCTTTTGAGTGTTGTACTTTTTACCTTCTTCAGCTTCAACCGGCTGGACCTCCCTCCCTATGAGTCGTTTGAGGAGCTGAGGGAGAAGCTTCACATTGCCATAGAGAATGCCCAAGGCTTTGATGGGGTGGATTAGGCCGCTACACACTTTACTCTACACAGGCGCATCAGCATCGTCCTCAGATTTCTCTGTACTTTTGTGTGGCTTCAATTTCGGAGCGGACCTTTGAGGGCTCTGGCTTTATGTGGCATGTGTACTAGCCTTTAGGGAAGTGTGTGGCTCACAGTGTAGATGTTAGATGGTAGTTGTTACCAGTGTAATAAGGGCAGTCACTTTGTGTGTTGTACTTCTGTTTGATGCTAACAGAACACATTCTGGTCCAGACCTGCTAATAGACAGAGAGGAGCAAAGTTTTTGGTGCTCTTTTCTCCTGCACAGACGGAAGAGTGGAAATCATTGCTTAAAGCACACTTGGTGTCTTAAGTTTACTAAAAACTATTTTGTTGGATAAATATGTATGTATTCTTTAACAGATCTGTATACAATTTATCAAATGTACTATAGCATATAGATATAATTTATCTATGATAAACATTCTAACATTAGGAAGTTTAATATGAACTTCAATATACACTAAGGAAAGGACAATGAATCAACATTTTTTATTGCTTATTAAGGGAGTCATATAATCAACTTTATTAGGAACATGTTGCTCATTCTTGCACATACACACTCTTGCAAAATATTTCCTCTGCTATTTCTTATTCAGTGTTATATGTATTATTTTCTATTCCTCTATTCATTATGGGTGTTAAAGAGCAGTACAGTACTCTGTTTTTAAGAGTACCTTGTTTTTTTATATTGCTCTTTGTTATTACACTGACACAATCAGGAAATGTATTGTAAGTCCTGTGAATGTCTTTCTATTTGCCTCTGATTGTCTTGACGGAATTCACTGTACATTTATGTTATATTAAATAATTTATTTTCTGAATGGTTGAAAACATATGTTTACACTCTGGTATGTTTACAGATGATGGAAAATGGTTTTTCTTTTCTCAATTATTTTTTTAATTTTATACTTGTGCATTTATTACATAAAGCACATTGTTTAAATAAGTCTTACTGTGTCTTGATCTTTGCCATACTATCAACTTCAGATTGCATACATTGAGTATTATGCTAAAATCCTCAGCTTTTAAGTGCACATTTGAATTGAGTAAATGTTTACATGTAAACATTGCAACAACAAAAAAAGCACATTCTTTCCTTTCAATGGTAATTTCGACTGTTAAATTACAATGCCTTTGAATTTGTAATGTATTATAGAATTTGATCATCCAAATCTTAGGATGTCCTTATCCTTGAATAGTTATTGTTAATCATTCATTCAATATTCATAACTGTATAATTAATCATTTTATTTATATATTATATCAAGTCAGTGATGTTAATCTGACAACTGTACGTTCATTTTATATCAATGATGTAATAAATAAAACCTCTGTAACTTGTTGAAAGATTTTGATGTTTTAATCGCATGCCAAGTAAATGGCAGTATATTTACAAAAACGAATAAATAGAAATGCCACCTCCAATTTGTTTTTATCTTTTAATATAAATTGTTTGACATTTGACATCCAGAGGAAAATTTGTATACAGTGCCTTTCAATGAGGATGGAATGTTCCTTTTTCAGGACTTTAATTCAGTTGGGTGTTCGGGAGCAGTAGAATGTCATTTTAGGAGTGCCTTTTGTTTTTTTATTCCTGTTGGTTGTCTCTTTTTGAAATAATATCAGGTAATGTGTATTACCATTTCACAGTCCTATGAATTATTTCTGATTTTACAGATTGACAATGATGGGGAGTGGCAAATAATGTTTTAAACATTATTTTAGTATGCTAAAATAACTTTACATTTGCATTGAGTAAATCTTTACATAACATTAACTCATAACATTGCAATTAGCAGTGAAATTACATGCTTTTGTGTTGTTGCCATGTCTTTGTTTGTAATGTATAATACGATTTGATCATTAATGCATGTTTACTGCTTTGTGTGGGTGACTATAACAGTTAAATGCATCTTTACATCCTTACAATGTAATTTATTGCAATGCCAACCTGTCATCCACATTTCCACACATGAATAAATGACATCCTACTTGAGAAAATATAGATAGTTTTAGAATTTTCTGTGTCCAATTTATAGCCTACAATTGTTCTTAACTGTAGTGTTGTCACAAAAATAAATTGTTTAGTGTTGATGAAGTCTTCATCTTGCAACAGTTCTGGAGTGGTTCTTACCAACATCAATATAAACTGCCTGAAAGGCCATGGCTGTCTGTCTGGAACCTTCAATTTCAAGGTAACAAGGTAACACTTGCTGAACGTCCAGTTTAAAAACATGTTTTGGTGGTTTGGGTGTGAAATACTGTCCACATGGCCACGGTTTTAGAAATACTTCAGTCATTTTATTTCAGGACCAGAATGAAACGAAGTGGTCTTGATAGTTTGAAGTATTTTTGATAGTTTGAAGTATATATATGATATGATAAGATAATTAACTTTTGTTTAAATATTTTTTTCATAGTATGTACACTGTTATTAAGGGAAAAAAATTAAAGAAATACTTAAATCACACATCGGGTCACGGAAAAGTAAATATATTAAAGATAAAAATCTTTACGTTGTGTAATTTGTTGAAAACAAAACTGTGTAATAATGGTCAATGGAAACCAAAATCCACAAACAATTGCGGGCTGGATTTAAAATCAAAGTGAAGAATTGTAATCATAGGCTGTGAGTATGGCATCAATGAGCTTCTGGACCGTCTGGTTCTATTTGGCAGCATTTGATGCACCAACACATATCAACACATAACTTCCCTATCCCTATCTTCCCTATTCTTCGGAGGTTTTCGATTGGATTCAGGTCTGCAAAACGTGGGCCAGTGGAACAGCTTTGCAGCCTTATATGCAATCTTATAGCACAACAAAGGCCTACTTCCAGGGCTGTGGGATTACATCATTTACCCAAAGCTTTATTGAAGAAGAAAGTGTTAACTATATATCAGCGAGCTCCTGGACAGTCTGTGGAGCTACTTGCTGGCATTAGATGCACTGATACATAATGTCCCAGAGGTTCTCAATTGGATTCAGGTCCGGGGAACGTGAGGGCCAGTCAGTGGCCTCAATGCCTTTGTCATCCAGGAACTGCCTACAAACTCTGGCCACATGAGGCCGGCATTGTCCTGCATCTGGAGGAACCCAGGGCCTACTGCACCGCCATGTTCTGATGGGTCTGAGGGTTTCACCCCGACACCTAACAGTAGTCAGACCATTGGACACAGTCTGTGCGACCCTCCAAGTATATGCCTCCCCAGAACATCACTGACCCACTGCCAAACCGGTCGTGCTGGAAGTTGTTTCAGGCAGCATAGTGTTCACCACAGCGTTTCCCGCTATGTGTGAACCTTCTCTTATCTATGAAGAGAACAGGGCGCCAATTGCAGACCTGCCAATCAAGCTGCACAGTGCTGGGCTGTGAGCACATGTCCCACTAAAGGACACCGGGCCCTCATGGAGTCTGCCAGTTTGGTCAGAAACATGCACACCAGTAGCACGCATTTGGCAGGGCTCTGGCTGTGGTCCTCCTATTCCTCCTTGCTTAAAGAAGCAGCTACTGGTCCTTTGTTCTTAACTGTAGTGTTGTTACAAAAATAAATTGTTTAGTGTTGATGAAGTCTTCATCTTGCAACAGTTCTGGAGTGGTTCTTACCAACATCATATTTAAACAAAAGTTAATTATCTTATCATATCATCTATATACATATCAATAATAATAAATGAAAATGTTACACCAAGAAAAATACTTCAAACTATCAAGACCACTTCGTTTCATTCTGGTCCTGAAATAAAATGACTTTTTGTTTATGTCCTTCTCTGGCCCTGTGTAATGGCCATTCTCCTGGTATCTCCTCCATGCTCTTAAGACTGTACTAGGAGAGACAGCAAACCTTGCAATGGGACATGTATAATCTATTCAGTTGACTATACTAAAATAATGAAAAATAGAAAATATATGTTTAGGAATATTCATAATTCATTTCATTTACAGAAAATTCCAATTATCAGTAGCTAATTGACGCTATACTTTGGTTAGCTTGCAAGCACGCATTCAGAAAAGCCAGCGAGTTAAGCGCGATATCATGTGCTGTTCTCTAGCTATTGTTTCAGGCAGGGGCGTGCACAGGACTTTTGGGGGGCTATTGCTCTGATCTGAAAAAAGGGAAAACCACTGAACTTTTCACCCTTGGAGGGGCAACTTGAGTCAAGGAGGGCATATGGGCAGTTGCCTTAGCCCCTTACTCTAGCTCTTACTTTCTCTTCACCAGCTTCCTCTTCCTCTCTATTTTACCAACAAACGTATGTTCAAAAAAGCAGCAAAAACAAGAAAATCTTGTTTCGCAAAAATCTGGGACAAATTTATTATGCAATGGTCCCTCCTGCAACTTCAACTATTGAAATATTGGTTGGTCCATGTGAGTAGCCGTTGCGTAGATCTTTGTGAGCCTCACAACATTCTGATCATCATGGCGAAAATTGCACGTAATGACGGCTGCTGGGCGGCTCACATAAGTTTGGTCGGCCCGGCACATCAGGTGAAGCCCTGAACCTACCAATGACTAATCTGCAGTCTTTCTAATTTCTGGTGTGTTACATGCATACTTTATAATTGTTTAAATTAAAGTTTTTCACCTTCAGTACACAAAATACACCATGATGATAAAGCAAGACCTGCTAAAAGTATTCCGACTGCATTTACCAGCTTTTCACACTTGGATTTGGGTGCAGTTTCACCAATTTTTCATTGCAGATCCTCTAGTTCTATGTGAGTCTCATTAAGGTGTTTTAGTGAACAACCATCTTTGGGTCTCCCCAGAGAGGTTTAATGTAGTTCAAGTGTGAGCTTTGGCTGGGCCACTCAAGGACATTCACTGACCCACTCCAATGTTTCTTGATTTCTTTATGTGGCGTGCTAAATGATGAATTTTGGCTCCAGCCTGTGGTCCTGTGGGTACTGATTTATACATTTCTTCAAGGCCATGTTTGTGTTTAGCTGGGTTAATCCTTTACTCAACCCTCACTATTCTGCCAGTTCCGGCCGCTGAGCAGTATCCCCATAACATGATGCTCCCACCTTCAATCTTCAAGGGTGGGAATAGCCTGGAGATGAGCTCTACGTTTGAACATTGGATGGCATTGTTACATTATTATTTGAAAATATCAATCTAAGTAAGTTAAATAGCATAAAATGGTGAAAAGCAAAAACAAAAATTGTGATTTCAAATATATATATACTTAAAACATATTTTTCAAATAAGACTAATTTATCAAATAAGTAGCAATACATAATTACTTTAGTCCTTCACTTTATGTATAATTTTTAGGCTAACTTGGCCATGGTTCTGTGCAAGTTTGGACATAGCACTTGACCAGTTTTTGAACTTCTCTATTAAACATTTTATAATGATGAACCTTGATTAAGCAAATGAAGGGCTTTGCTTAATTTACAACAATAGGTGATTTTGTTTTGTAGATATGTGGATATTGATAGCTCGAGATGCCACGTTCTAAGGTAGCATGCACTACATTTTGAATCCCCACAGAGGTTTGCAAGTGTGAAGACAATTGTGTTTTGTGACGTATTTTACCAATAATGCTGTGAATGTGGGATGATCTGAAACATTTACACCATGAACTATCTGTGGCTTATATTAAATTACAAGCTACACAAATAATGCGGCGTATAGAAAACCGCGTTTTTGGCCAGTGGTTCGATTTTCACAATTTCTTCCGCTGGCGGTGTGTCGCGACCGTCTCGGGGTCGGCTTGGAAGGGCCGGGCGAAGGTGGCTACCGGCCTCACGGGAAACGTGGCCCGTACTCGCCGTTTCCCAGGGACGAGGAATAAGTCCCTGTGCTAGATTTCTTTTCCCCTCTGCTTTTTAAACATTCATAACCTGATGACTTGTTCCATTGATCTGGCCCCAAAACGCATTCTCCATACATGGGCCTCCATCTCTGTTAGCATTGATCTGACCACCTTGCATCATAGCTTTGAGATTCACTGGTGACAACTTATTTGCTGTTCTTTCCTAATTAAATCTACCCTCTACCTCAGTTCACTCATCATCTGTTATTCCAATAGTAACCTGGACTCTGGTAAATGTATATCACACTGGTCACTAAACACCAGACTTCCATTTTTCACTTCTGTCCTCTTCTGCCAATGTTTCAGGTTGCATAATCACTTTCAGATGTTATATAAGAGCAAAGGCCGTAATGTTGAATTTCACACATTCATCCATGTCGTTTTTTAAATACATTTTGGCCTGGGGAGAGGGTGGGCTGTACAGCTGGGACTCACCCTGCTACCGAATGGGTCCAGGACAGGGGAGGAAGGTCAAACTCACTTAACAATAAGAGATGGACATTGGATCAATATCTGCATTTACGCAGCAGCTGTCCTCCTATCAGTGTTTCCTGATAATTGCTGAGCCCAGTTCACAGCGTTAGATAGTGCCTAATTTCCATAAATAGCTGCATTCCCCTCCCCTCTTACAAGCGTATATGTTTAATCAGACTTTTAATATATTTAGCCCTAGAAACATATCTGTAGGAACTAAACATCTGCATTTGTCAATAATATTACATTTTGTGAGTATACACAGTATGTAATTCCTACGAAAGTATTTATAATGTTCATTCAGTATGTTATCTAGACCTGCACTATCTTCAGGTGGTCAGGTGTCGTTTTTCTAAATACTCTGACTGCGTCATATTTGTGTTCCATTAGGAAGCATAAGCTTTCGTGATGTAATGTAACTTTTTTTTGGTGTGAAACAAAAGTGACAATAGGTGCACTGGAGAGGCAACAGCAAGACAAGCCCCAAAAAGGGAATGGTTTTTCAGGTGGTGGCCACAGACTCTTACTTAATTACTCTTTCCTTATCCTTCCTGACTGATTCTTCTCTAGTTTTGTGTTTTGCTAGTTTCCTTGTCACTATTATTAGCATGAGACGGTACCTTCAGCCCATTCAGGTTGCACAAGCAGACTCCATGATGGTGGCATGAGGGCCTGACATCCTCTAGTGGGACCTGTGCTCACAGCCCAGCACTGCGCAGGTTGAGTGGCATATGCCAGAGAACACCAGAATTGTCAGGTCCACCATTGGCACCCCATTCTCTTTACAGATGAGAGCAGGTTCACATTGAGCACATTTGACAGATGTGAAAGATTCTGGAGACGCCATGATGAACATTATGCTGCCTGCTACATCATCTAGCATGTCCGGTTTGGCGGTTGGTCAGTGATGGCCTGGGGAGGCATATCCTTGGACGGTCGCACAAACCTCCACGTGCTAGACAATGGTACCCTGCCTGCAGTTAGATTCCAAGATGAAATTGACTGGCCTTGTCTTTCCCAGACCTGAATACAATTGAGAACCTCCACTACCGAATGGGTCTGGGGCAGTTCAATTGGGCCCGCCAAGTAGCGCCACATACTGTCTTGGAGCTTGCAGA
Source organism: Novumbra hubbsi (assembly GCA_016801125.1). Classification (NCBI taxonomy): domain Eukaryota; kingdom Metazoa; phylum Chordata; class Actinopteri; order Esociformes; family Umbridae; genus Novumbra; species Novumbra hubbsi. The sequence continues at coordinate 15,683 of JACXGK010007848.1, forward strand.
TGCCCTTGCAGATGCCCTTGCTGATGCCCTTGCTGATGCCCTGATACAGGTCTGGTTGGTAATATCCCCCAGGGCATCATCCACCTTCTCAGCAAGATCAAGCCCAGACATTGTTGGGAGTGCATACAGGCACATGGGGGCCATACATGTTCATGAGCAAATTATGAGTAGCCTTGATGAAATTCTTGTTGTTACCCTTAACGAATTACAAAACATACAGAAACGATTATGACTTTCAATAAATTTCGTTCACCGAGACCCGATGTGTGTTTAAAGTGTTCCCTTAATAATTTTGAGCATTGTAGTATGGCATTGTTCGGCTATGTGAATTTGTACCGAAGGATATTAATTAAATGAAAGTTAGGCAATCGTTGGGTGAATTAATGAAACAATATGCATTAATTATACAGCGATGTGTTGTCTCTACATCCATACTTACTAAAATGTGTAATACCAGTAATGTGACCAAAATATACTTATGGGACACAAAAAGATATGATTGCATTGATTACTAAAGGCGGAGGAACTTTCCCATACACCCCCCCACGAATGACCATAGAACGCAGCACTGGGTGGGGGATGTCTATTCTACCCTGAAAAAAAGTAATCCCTGCTGCGATCAGAAGCGCAGCTACTCTTCTCTTGGATTAGCACGTAGTTCTACTGGAGGTAGGAGCTAAAATAGTTAGTATGCGAGAACAGTTTGAATAAATGGAGTCTTTTGAAAGAAAATTGTATCAGCGCCTGCTGTTTTTTGCGGTTTTTCTTCCGATCTCAGGTAAGAAAATATTTAGTTTGAATCTTTAGAATTATATTGAATGCATGGAAATCACCAAACTACACTGTTGTGTCCATACTCCTATGTCTTGCTCACTCAGAAAAGGAAAGCACTGCAATAGTTTAAGTGTTCAATGAGAACGAGTTGTTGAAATGTAATCATATAAATGTAGGCAACGTTGCGATTTATACAACTTCGTGGACCCACAACCTCTGAATAGAGTTTGCGGGGTAACGAAATGGCCACGCTGACCACTGCTTCGAATATTGAGTTAAGAACCTGTAACAATCAATGTATGGTGGACTTTTGCCTTGTGCCTCTAATTTCCATGCGACAACCAGATTTTGTTCTTGAAATTGTAAACAGCGCTGAGCAAAACAGTAGTCATATAGTCTACACGTGGATTTGTCTATATTACCAGCCCTGGTGGAAGATACTGTGGATGGCCAAACCGCGAAACATTGTTTAGGCTGCTATTTCATACTCATATTAGATTATTTCAGTAAATACAGTTTTATTATATTACATGTGAATATAGTTACATTATTTTGATTTGACTACCGATTTTCTTGAAATTATCTCCTATGTTTTTAATTATACAAATTCAAATGTCTTTGAAATTGTTAATTTTTATAACTGAATAACATTTGTAAACTTGTTCGTTAGGTAATAACGAACGATTTTTTTCAGCACTAGTATATTCAGAGGTTTCAAAGGTTTTCGGTCTAATGTTTAATGAAATGTTAATGAGCTATTTGCATAACTAAGGCATATAGAAGGCCCGTGTCATCCACTATACTGCGAATATCCTTATCTCAGCATGTTTCACAAATACAAAGGAATTTCCTTACATGAAACTATTGTTAGTCCCCGAATCCATTAAAATGTCCATTAATACAGGGTTTTTACGTGTAAATGAGGACTGATATGGCCTGAAGCATATCTTCATGGTATGCCTCCCACTGCTGGCTTGCCACTGAAGCCCAGGTTGCAGGGCTGCTTGAAGTGTTGTTGAAGGACCAGAAGGAGGCAGATTTTCCCCAGGGCAGTGATTGTGGACATTGCCCCTTTTGGAGTAACGTTATTCAGTTGTTAGCCTGACTGTGTTCACTAACTATTCCCTCAAACCATGATTTCCATTCTACGCTGTGAATGGAAATGTATTCTCTGTCATTAATAATGTTAAATGTCAGTAACACAATGACCCTTGACTTCACCCTTGACTTGTCCATATTCACAGTTTTATTTGTCTTCATCTGTTAAATAACGGGGTGTAGTGGGAATACTTTTTGCTAATGCAGTTAATCTTTTAATTATAAAATTCTAAAGACTTTTTTTCCCTCTCTAGATTATTACTTTTTCCTTAAAAACGGAACATCTTACAAGCTGGGAGTGCAATAATCGAATTGGCTTTATGAGCCCGGTATTATAAATGTATTAAATTGAAGCAGAAAGAAATCCTGAAAACTCAAATATGATTACTTTCCCTCACTTTTTCCCCCTTTTTTCCACAGGTATTTTTGGTTTTAGTGAGCTTTTTTTTATCAAGGAACCCCACGATGTTACTGTCATGCGGAAGGATGTTGTTATATTGGACTGTCAGGCTCATGGAGAGTCGCCTATTGGAATCAGGTGGCTTAAAAATGGACTAAAAGTTGCAGAGAACGAGCGCTTCTACCTTCTCTCCAATGGTTCACTTTATATTTCGGAGGTGGAAAGCAGAAGAGGAGACAAATCAGATGAAGGGTTTTACCAGTGCCTCGCTCAGAACAAATATGGAGCCATCCTGAGCCAGAAAGCCCATCTTACAATCGCAAGTAAGTGTCTAATAGCTGTCACATGGTGTCATGGAGAGATAATGCCAGGCAACAAACCTTTGCCACATAAATTGGGCGTAATGTGTCATTGTATCTAATTAGTTATGATACAGCATTGTATTGCATTGAATTTGACATTATTAGTTTTGTACTTGACTGGTTATGGCACATCATGAATCTGGTAAATGGCTGGTTGTGGTACATCATTGGTCTGGAACATCACTGTTTATGGTACATACATTGGTCATTAGAGAATGCGGTCACAATAATGTTCTCTACCCGACAGAAATGGTACAGCAGTTTATTCTATTTATAATGGTACATGGTCACTTAATAACAAATTATGTTGGTAGTGGATGTTTGTAGATGGTTATGTGATACTGGTTGTAATAGTAATGATGTGACCTTGAGAGGTTATTTTATGCAGTGAGGGTACCTGAGAAGGTTATGATGTAGTAGAGATATGACCAGACAAGGTTATTTTATGCATATATGTGACCCAAGGGGGTTATGTTATTGTAAAGTAGTGACCTGAGGAGGTTATGTTATAGTAGTGAAGTGACCTGAGGAGGTTATGTTATAGTGTTGAAGTGACCTGAGGAGAACATTTTTATAGTAGTGAAGTGACCTGAGGAGGTTATGTTATAGTAAAGATGTGACTTGACAAGGATATTTCATTCAGTAAAGTGACATGAGAATGCTATGTTATAGGAGTGATTTGAACTGAGGAGGTTATGTTATAGTAGTGAAGTGACCTGAGGAGGCTATGTTATAGGAGTGATGTGAACTGAGGAGGTTATGTTATTGTTGTTGTAGTAGTGAATGATAGGTAATCAGATACTATGCCCATCTAAATACCTTTCATTTGATGAACAGATCAACTATCCTGGTGCACAGTTGTGTTTTTATCTTGAAAGCATGCAAGTAATACCAATGTTTAATGGGAGTAGTACAAGCACCAAACTATTAGCAAAGTTCCTAAATTCCTGAGGAGGTATAAGAATTTTTGTAAAGTTACAACATTTTTCTTGAAAACGTTATTAAACAGAGTGAGAAATGCAACATTTCAAAATAAAATTTTTAACCTAATCATTTAGGAAAAGATGGAGACTTAACACTCTAAAAGGCATAAAAGTGTCATATCCAACCTCTTCAACCAGGGGAATGAGGCCTTTCTTTCATCACCAGCACGGTACTATCAATTCTTAATGTCTGCTGAGCTGAGGCATCTAATCTCTGGCTGCCTGGATGATCCTCTTTCTCCACCAATGTAATGTTGCGTTTAGGCTTTCAAGTTCCCTAATCCACCTAATAGTGAGAGAGGGAAAGACCTTGGAGACGGCAGTGGTGGCATTAGGGGGACGTGGGATAAAGCCTTCAAAGTTAGAGGCCTGTAACCCAAACAGATACCCTGGGTAGACGAGAATATGTCCATTGGTGTGCAATTGAGGGAGCTGCAGGTGTTAAAGGTTAGGATCTGTCCAGGATGCCTGATAACCCAGTGCTAAACAGCAGATGACCCCTATTCATGGGGCTGGGCTTTCATGTCGTTGCTCCACAATCAGTGGGAATTGTTCTTTTTGGAACGCTTTCCCCCAGCAGTGTATATATGAGCCTGCTGCCTATTCTTTAAAGGGCCAGTGGATCAGCTTTAGTCCGAGCTGCTCCTTAGGGACCCCGTTCCCGGGTGTCACCACCCCCAGGACATGTTTCTCGCTGTGCTGCTTTTGCACAAAAGAATGTGCCTCCTTTTCCCTCACTTGCATACCCTTTCACAGGGAAACCTGAGCTTTTGCATAGCACTCAAGACAGGAAATGCCCACTCCACTCACATGTCCAAGAATATTGTAATTGTCTCTAATTGTACATTTAAGGTTACCTACTCAGGACAGACACCAGTTTGTTTCACATTCGTTTTTCAGCTAATGTGTATTCAAGGTGAAGTCACCAAAATATATCAGCATATATCATTCGATTTAGATTTAAAGTTGGGGGAAAAAAAGATATAATCCTCCTTTGTTAATAACTAACTGATTATATTCAAATTGTTTCAGTCTAATCAACATTGGCTAATTTTAGCTGAAGTTAAATTAATACAAAAGTGATTCAGCCAATTCTGCATCAATTGGCAAGATTTGTATTTTTTTGTGACCGCTGTGAGGTCTTTTAATTTGGAAGAGCCTACTCGTTAGATTGCTATTCTTTAGTTACACAGTTGTGTCAGATGTACCTGGGTAGATAATAAGAGACAAGAATGCTGGTTCAGTTCCACATTTACAAATAAGCATTTTAGCAGACACTTATGCACACTGACTTGTCAATGCAATACTATTAAGATACATAGTTAATAAGCCTTGATTTGCATGAGTTCTATGAAAACAATGACTGCCTTTAAAGCAAATCAGTTCTGTGATCCTCTCACAGAAGTTTAAAGGACGCTGCGTGTGTTGTTTTATTAATTGAGTGGCTTTGCTGTTTTATGTTATGAACTTAAGAGGTTATAAAGGCTGCCAGGGGAGTTTACAGGCTTGTTTTAATGGGACACTTAGACGTGCTTGACGATCTATCTAGAAGCTCATAAAATGTGCACGTACCTGAGAAATCCTCAGTGACAGAACAAGGTGGCAGTGGGGGTTGCCAGGAATCACGCACACAAATGTGACTTGCTGTTCCTTCATCCTACAGTCTTGGCATGAAGGCTGAACTTTGTTGTATGGACAGCCAGTGGGACAGGCTAGTGGGACAGCCAGTGGGACAGCCAGTGGGACAGCCAGTGGGACAGGCTAGTGGGACAGCCAGTGGGACAGGCTAGTGGGACAGCCAGTGGGACAGCCAGTGGGACAGGCTAGTGGGACAGCCAGTGAGACAGAGGCTCCTTGCAATTGTTTTCTGCCCTGCTACTCTGAAGAATTCATGAAAAGCTTTTCACTCTAGCCCCCTTTGTCCACTTTGCCCCCAACTGCCCCCCCGGAAGAAAACGACTTATTCAGGGGTATTTGTATGTCCAGAGATCAATGGTTAACACAGCGGAGCTTATTGAGTGCTTGAAGGGGTAATTCTAAGAATAAAAGAAGTCACTGCAGAAATGTGCCTTTTTAAATCTACGGTTTTAAGTTTTGAAAGTAACTAGATGAATGATTATCCCACATTACCTTTTTGTTTTGACTATGAGCACAATGTAGGTATTTAGGTAATGCTTTATTTGTGTCAGTGTGTATGGGGGTTATGACACCATCTATGAAACAATATCAGGCTGTGCATCGCTGTGGCCCAGTACATTTCTCATGTGTTGCATCCCTCAACAGGAAGATTGATAGAGCAACGTGTGGAGACCTTTGGTACCTCCTGCCCAGAACCTCTTCTCACCTCTGCCCCTATTATGTCCCTCAGTATCAGTCATCCTGCCAAGTCCTCACTTACTCAGGCCTGTTGTTTTAGGTTATAAAAGGGGAGACCCCACCCTTAACACCATCTTAGGATGTTTGTATTTTCAGATCTATTTTGGACCTTGGAAAGTCCTTGTGTGCTCAGAGCAGATGCGCTATTACTTGATACAGTGTGGAGATGAAGAGAGTGGTTGAAGTTGGCCATTGCAGGGAGGAGATTGATGGTTTAATTCATGTTAAATGTCCGTTACCCTGAGTCAAAACGGTTGTCTGGTGTCCTGATGAACGGTCATGTGTCTCAGCAGATAATCCACAACATGACTGCTGTCAGTAGGACTCCTCAGATGGATGGGATTGTCCGGGGGCATGACCATGTGTGGGATCCCTGTAGGCGTCCTACACTATGTTTTCCAGAGGTTCAGGATGTTACGTTGTGCTCAGGCATTTTCAAACCTGGTCCATATCCTAATATGTCAGTTTTGTTGCAAGTTGCATCAAGCTCATCTTCTGGCACTTCCACCACACTTTGTCTTAACTGAAGTTTGTCATAACTGATATGCAGCCCAGTGAACTCACTGTCTAGAGTCATAATGGGGGATTTTCATTTACAAACGTTTGAGTAAAACAAGCTAATGGGTTCTGATGAAGTATTATTGGTTCTCATGGGTCACAAACTTTACTTATTTTTTAAATGTTTAAAACCATTCCTGTGGTAAAGAGATTAGACACAATGAAAGCTTTGTCTCTGGTGGGTGAAGGGCTGATGAATGATTAGAGAACTAACCAGATAAGATTTGGGAGGGAGCAAGTGTCCTTCTTCTCACCCCACAGTGCTCATGGGAACTGTGCTTTGTTTGGCCAAGGCCTAAGAGCCAATGAGCACTGGACTGCCATGCAGGCTCTGTGGATCTGCCTCCAGCAGGCTGCTGCCGGGCCTAGCCCAGTCCACCCGGCCAATGATTGATTTGTGGTGCTTTCAGCATTGCATTCTTTCCCTCTGTTGTCAGGGAGAATATTCTTTTTCAGGAACATGATATATAATAAAGGATTATAGGGGGAAAGACAAATGTAGGGTCATTGCATATTATGAAAAATATGTTCACTCTACGTTGTTTAGTGTTCTGTCCATTTGCTACATTCAATTAATTCCAAAGATTACCTTCTATAAAGATCACAAGAAAACAAAGTAAATGATAAATTTGCTAACAATCTAATTTTGTGTCCCTGTACGCAGTGAAGATTTGGATGGAGACAACTAACCTGAGCTATTCTTGTTACTAGTGTGAAATACCAGGAAGTGACTCTGATGTGGGATGCATTCCAATGTGTAGAAACCAAAGAACTACACTTGAAAGACCTTGTATTCCTTTTTAAGGCCAGGCCCAGTATAGACATTGGAATAACACAAAAAGAAAAGAAATGTATTCTGTCTAATGGTTTGATATGAGTGTTAATTTTATGAACATAATTTCTCAATATATGTCAAATAATGGATGAACCTTTGTCGCCTTTGGCCTGGGTATTTACAAAGATATTTACATACACTGGCCGGATCAGCTAATTTGAGTGTTTTTTCAAGTGTATCCTGCAGTTTGGAAGTATAATACTGTCTTGTTTTTGACGGCAGCAGGTTTATAGTATTTGTAACCTCAACCTTTTGATTTTTACTGCTTGCTTCCTAAACGGTTTCTCTCAATCCCAGCATGAAGCCATTTGTGTAATTTGCATATGAAGTAATGAAAGGAAAAGCGCCCCCAACCCCCCCCTCGTGCCCTGCTGAACCTCCTTCCTTTGCTTAGTTGTGTCCTCAAATCAGATTTTCAGTTTAAATTAATCATTTGAATTAGTAACGGATACAATGTGTGATAATTGGCTGATTGTGTGATAATTGGCTGAAATGAAATCACCTGCTTAACGCCTTGATGTGTTTTGGCTTTCGCTGAGCCCTCTGACAGCTCTGATGACATTGAACGACTCAGTACATTGAACGACTCAGTACATTGAACGACTGAGTACACAACCTTGAGGATGTGGCCACTCATCTTCAATAACATTTTGTATGAATTCCCATGGACTGTTGGCTTCTTCCTTGTTCTTGCCATGCCATCCCAGACAGACTCCTTCCTCCTGCAGCTTAGCCTCAGGTTGTGGGCGTACGCTGCTTGGCACGTATGTCCCAGTCACATCTACACATCTGGCTGTGTGTGCAACAACACAGCGTAGTCCAACACATGACACACCCGGCACACTGCCCCACACAGCCTAGTCCAACACATGACACACCCAGCACACTGCCCCACACAGCCTAGTCCAACACATGACACACCCAGCACACTGCCCCACACAGCCTAGTCCAACACATGACACACCCAGCACACTGCCCCACACAGCCTAGTCCAACACA
>JACXGK010007849.1:0-24067 GCA_016801125.1 Novumbra hubbsi
ATACAGTCTAGATACATCACTCCACACTACATGGCTATTCTACTGTTAGTGAATACAGTCTAGATACATCACTCCACACTACATGGCTATTCTACTGTTAGTGAATACAGTCTAGATACATCACTCCACACTACATGGCTATTCTACTGTTAGTGAATACAGTCTAGATACATCACTCCACACTACATGGCTATTCTACACGGTGATCCAACCTCATTCTTTCCCGATCGGCCTTTAGAACTGTCTTGCTCTGCTTTAGGACCTCCTCTGGATCGCTTGTTTCTTTTCCTGCCTTTCTTTTCCTGCCTGCCTCCTTCTACTCCATCACCTCCTCCTCCAGCTTCATCTGCCTTCACATCCTCTGTGGTCCTAGTAGCGTTAGCATTTCCCTTAGAAATAGTAGCAGCCGTAGCAGCAGTGCGACGTACCACTTTCCTTATGACCTGTGGGGTACAGCGGGGTACTCCTATTAGAGGGTCCGGGGAGAGAAGGGGAGGACGGGCAAAGATAAACAAAGAGGAAGAAACAGTGGGTGTATCTCAACGGCAGGGGGCTCAACGGTTACTTTTCGGGTGACAACGTTTCCGTCTTCGTCTATGAACTGCTCCTCTGTCACGGACTCCACAGGAATGTTTCTGGCCTGTTCTCCCTGAGGATGGTTGGGGTAAAGGAAGATTAGGAATGACATATAGAGGGCCCATTCAGTACTTCTGACGTGTTTGGCCATAAGCAACCTCCGTCCGTTGTAGCCTCTAATCTTTCAATGTGTTTTTATTTCGTTGTTTTATTATGTCTCGTGTATACTCAACCAATCAACAATGACGATCGTTGTCAACAATTTCCATTATCAACGTTATCCATTAGTTGTTGCAGCCCTAGTTCAGTTCTACCATGATAAGTTTACTTGGGGTTACTTAACCTGATGTCAGTTTACCAGAAGAGGGTTTAACCAGAAGAGGATTTAACCCATGAAAAACTCACTGATCTGTTAGTTTAACAGAGGACATTACTGTTATTTTAAAAACAATTCCAAGGTCTACTTAGAAAAATGCCATGCAACAAGATTGTCTTCTAATATCACATCAAATAAGCCCAGAGCACATGAAACTACTATTACACAGAAGACAAGCGTAGGATAAAAAAATATTTGGGGATGGCTACATTACACCTGAAAACACAAGCCAATATTAGAGCTAATCATGCCCAACAAAATTACTTTTGATGTCTTTTTTAATCTGATCCAAACGTAAATCCAAACGAAATTTTGTGGAGATAATAGGTGTCTCTTTCGAACGCTTTAAACATTCACTCATCTTATGCTGGCAACTACAATGAATGTTTTTTTATAAAGTAAAAGCACAAGCTATACTGTAACCGCATTCGTCCGAGAATGTTTTTGTCAAACAACATTGCATAGCCGGCCCCACAAAAATTATATTTAGTTAGTTTATCTTGCGGCGTACTGTTAGTTTATGGTCGCATAAGTACAACACCATCCACTCTGCTGGCCCCATAAATACTACAACATCCATTCTGCTGGCCCCATAAGTACTACGTCATCCACTCTGCTGGCCCCATAAGTACTACGTCATCCACTCTGCTGGCCCCATAAGTACTACGGCATCCACTCTGCTGGCCCCATAAGTACTACGTCATCCACTCTGCTGGCCCCATAAGTACTACGTCATCCACTCTGCTGGCCCCATAAGTACTACGTCATCCACTCTGCTGGCCCCATAAGTACTACGTCATCCACTCTGCTGGCCCCATAAGTTCACTGGGACCCTCGTCGTAGACAGTACATACTATAGCAGACAGATATAAATGAGACGGCTGAGAACAGCACATTGAGGAGCAAGACAGCAGAATTAGGCATTTGGTTCCCCTGGCGCCTATGGAGCAATGTTAGTTGTGGACGCAGCCTGTTTGACTTTGTCACACCTCCTGCACACTGACAGACAGGCCCAGACAGACAGACAGGCTCAGGATGCACACCGACTCCTAGCAGAGGCTGTCACAAGGCACCAGCCGACCGATACCTTCAGAATGACCCTCCGTCGGAACACCTTTGTGGTAACAGTTCGTTCCTCGTCAGAGCTGGACTCCTCATAACTACAAGCCTCCTGGTGAAGCACACAGGTCAGGGTTCATTACTACATCCACTTAACAACGTCCCTTCTCACCTACCTGTTCATCTGCCTTTAGTAAAAAACAGTTGCCGCAGATCCTATCTCAATCAAACCATAGTTACCGTTACCTCAGTTACTTGAACCACGGTTACGAATCCTAGCCTACATGTCAAAAATCACAGTGTGCGTTCTGAAAAGGGTACGTGTGTTTTACAATGGCTAGTTCACCTGATGCGTCTCCTTTTCTCCTGCATGCTGCTCCTGATGCTGCTCCTTGCTGCTTGGTCCTGCTGTGGTTCTCTGCCGAGTCGTCTGGCTCTCCTCCTGGCCTCCCTGGGTTGCTGACGCCCTCTTCTCGCCCCCCAACATGCCCTGTCCGCGCCCCTTGACCCCGTTTGAAGACCCCTGGGCCTCAGTAACTGTCGGCTGAGACGGGATGTCGCTCCTCCCTGCTACCTGGTCGGGTGACTTTGTCAGAGAGCCCACGGAGCTGGCCGGGCTGGAAGGAGGAGACAGGACGAGGGGATATAATGAGAGGAGGAGACAGGACGAGGGGACATAAGGAGAGGAGGAGACAGGACGAGGGGATATAAGGAGAGGAGGAGACAGGACGAGGGGATATAAGGAGAGGAGGAGACAGGACGAGGGGATATAAGGAGAGGAGGAGACAGGACGAGGGGATATAAGGAGAGGAGGAGACAGGACGAGGGGATATAAAGCCAGAGGACTTTAACCTTCTGTGCAATTGAAGACTCATTGTCATTATTACACACAAGGCTAAAACACTGCCATGACTAAGTTGACCACAGGGGAGTGACAGAGTGATGTTTCTTTTGTGAAGAGAGCGGCAGGTGTTACCTGGTGTCGCGGTCCAAACCCTCAGCAGTCAGACTGCAGCCAGGTGCGGCAGGTGCCACGTTGGCGCTGGACGCCTCGCTGTGCCAACCTGCAGGTGATGACATCACATCTTTGTGTGCTTGCTGCACCCGAGACAAGATGGCGTTTATCCTATCCTCCGTCATCTCCTCATCGTCCGAGCCTTCCTCCAGTGCCATCTCCTCCAAAAGAGAGTTTAACTTCTCCGGGCTCATCTCCTCCTCATCCTCAGGAGAACCAGACACGCCACCCTCACCGCCCAGAGTCTTCTGCGCCAGACAAACCTCCTCCCCCCCAGGAACAGGCCCCGAGCCGGGGGTCTCTTGCCCAAGACGTACACCCTCTCCCCCCAACGCAGACCCAGAGCCCAGGGCCTCCGGTGGCTCTCCCCCAGATGTCGCCATCCACTCGTCATCCCTGTCCGCCTCCCGTGGAGGCTCAGTCTGAAGTGTCATCGCTCCCCTGACATCCTTCTCCCTCACCCCCTCCCCCCTGTCCCGGGCCTCATAGGAAGCCACGGACACCATGCCAACCCCCGCGTCGTCTCCGGCGGACGGCCCCTCCCCTGCTGCCGGCGTGGCCAGCGGCCCCGAGGTGTCTTCCTCTACCACCATGGTGGGAGGCTGCAGGCTCGGCGCCGGACCTGCGGGGACGCCGGAGGTGTGGCCGAGCGATAGATCACATGGTCTGGTGGGCGTTCTAACGGGGGAGCCTAGACTAAAGTCCTCGCTAAAGAGACGGTTGCCGTGCAGCGTGGTGGGGGACTGCATCTCCAGGTCGACGGTACTGTAACCTGAATGAGATGACGACAGAACAGCACAGTGGGGGCTGAGATGGACAGAGAACAGAGCGATGGCATGACACGATGACGACACACACGCTGACCATGACCACAGAGGGACGGAGCACGACAACACGACCACAACAACACAACAACGACACAAGACCAGAAAGCCCAGGGTGTACCACGGGACAGGACAGAGACTTAGGAGTACAGGAGGAAAGGTATAAAAGGTCATAAGGAAGTTCGGTTTAAAGCAAATACAGTACTTATAAACAGACAGGCAAACAAAGCTGTTAGCTTCCAGCCTTGCGGTTAGCGTCACTGTCAAACAGACAGGCAGGGGCACGTCTTTAGCTTTTAGCCTCAGGGTTAATAATACCCTCATACATGGACGTCCATTCGCCCAAAGCTGTTAGCTCTTAGCCTTGCGCTCAGCAGTTATGGACAGTCCCTTTTGGAATACATGTCAGGCCTGGTCATGGCTAGTAATTAGACTGTTATGCAAGGGCCAATCAGTGATGTAAATCGTATAAATGTTTTAATACAGGAGAAGAGAAGGGAGCCATAAGAAAGTAGATACGGTACACAGACCTCAATAGTTCAACATTTGTATAATTCTACAGCTCTATAATTCTACAGCTCTATAATTCTATACCTCAATTATTCTGTACCTCTATAATTGCGTACCTCGTATGTATAGACACAGAATACAAAGGGGTCAGGCTATGGGTCGGGACCTGGGGACGCTAATCACAGCGAGTTCGTGGGGTTAGGGTTTTAGGGTACAGAAGAGGGGATAGCAGCAAGCAAACCAGGAAATATTTGCAATGTTAATATTTCAGGTGATCAGCGAAAATATCCAGACAAGACAGATGAGAGTGAATGAAATTCCAGGATGAAAATGAAATGCTAATGTAGCTAGTCGCTAGTGAGCACTAAAGCCAGCGCCGAGGGGTTTGCAAAAATAAGCCTAGCATTAGGCTTGCAGTATAAGCTATATGTTGGCCTAGCATTGTTAGCGGAAATATTGATATAGTAGTCTAAGGAAGCGGCCAAGTTTGGAGCTGAGGGGGGGTCAGCAGGGCGGTAGGCAGGTATTAGGTTAGCGGTGGCCTGGTTCAGCAGAGGAAGAAGTACTATAACTACTGGGTAGGAAGGCTCAGAAGATCCAGAGGTAGCTAGCTAAGACAGTAGGCAGACAAAGCAGCCATCTTACAAGCAGGTTTCTTGAAGCCACAGCTATCCATGCCACCAGCCGCTAGAACATTAGGCGATTAGTTGTACAGCATACAGCTTTCAAACACAAGAACTATACTATGCCACACGACGCACAGCAGGCATGCCGATATCCATATCTGAATTATGTTTTCATTCATTTCACAATCACATTGCGAAAGAATTGTTGTTAAGAAATGTATGTGACAAAAGTAGGAAACTAAACATTACTCTACTTGTCAATCTGTATACACATAAACATAATGATTCAGGAAAAAGAAAAGATGTTCAACCCATTTGATTTTATAACTTCGCCGCCAGAGGGCAGTTTAGCCGTCTTAAGTTGCAAATACTGCACCAAAGTTTTTTACTACAGTATCTTTGCAGATTTACTGCGGTTTTTGCAACAAGAATATTATACAATGTTACACAAATGTTGCACTTTTACAGTTTTCAAAACAGCAATCTTTTCTGTAAGGGTCATATGAAGAGGAAGTTATACATCAAATAGGTTTAAGTTTGATATCTCACAGGCTTACAAAACAGGCTGCTATTCTATACTTTCCGACATCTAAACACAGGCTTTTTAAGCAGCATGCTGTAACAGTCTACACATCAAAATAGTCACACATTCGTTAGTTCCATTTTGTGCCCCCTGACTGGATAACCACAAGCCAATATTGGAAAAGTTGTTAGACATATCCGTTTTGATTTCAGGGGGCTGTATTAAATATTAGGTATCAACACCTGTCATTATACAGATTTTGTCAATCAGAGTTCCGATCGGTTTGTCTGTCTGTCTCTGTGCTCAACTACTTCAGACTGGCTGGTTCTGTGTGAAGGAGAGGTAAAAAGTGAAAGACAGAGTTCGGCTAGATGGGGCTAAACTTTACCATCACTCTGATCCAGGAAAACTGCGTTATCATCTGCAAAACATCTTGTGCCTGAAATGTTACCATAGTCAAATATTGGCCCTTCCAGCATTGTCACAATATCCATCCGATTGATCTTAGTCAGGACCTCTGTTAGGGCGTCCGCTATATCAGGAGAGAAAAGGACAATGGCCAGATTAATACATCAAAACAAGACCAACAAGTATGTGCCTAACAAAAGTAGTTGTGTTTTAACATTAGTTTTATGTGTTTACAGGAGTAATCTGTGCAAACAGGAGTTACCACACTGGGGACTAAACTAGAAAAAACAAGGGTGAGCAGTTGTTACGGTAACTGTCTCCACACTACAGCGGCCTAGGGTGGGGCAGTAACCATAGCAACGGTCTCCAAATACACACACAGTGCTGGTGCCCTGCCAACTTGGTCACTGAACGTTGAGCAGTGTCTGATCTGTCTCTTTGCTTGAGAATCTGTGCTCCTGCTTGAGATTCATGTAGTGTTTCAGTAACGAAGCAATACAATAACTGTCACTGTCAGTATTCCTGGGAAGAAACAGGATACTTACTTGTGGCATTTTTGCCATCTCTGGTAACCCATTTCTTTAAAAGCATGAAACTCTGAGCCGTTAGCGAGTTGGGGTTATCCACACGTATGTGATTGATCTCATCTACGGAGAAATCCATTTCCCTGGCCAGCTCTGAAACAGACACACATAAAAAATGGATCAGCCTCCTCTCCCCAGGAGATGTACGTAATACTGCAGTGCGGATGAGGGATGGAGAGGGGAGTCTAGCAGGGCTGGGCGAGGCCCTCTGCAGATGGCACACCCTTATCTTTCCCGAGATTTATCTCTGTGACTCTCTGATAAAAAAGAACTCTCCGTTCAACTAATGCACAGCTCAGTCATCCGTGCCACAGAGTGGCGTCATAGCCCGATGTTTAGTGAAATGTTTATTGAGCCATGTTCTCCAGTCAGCGTGTGACGCTGTGTGAGTTTGGTACATTATCTCACTGCAGTATGTAACAGAGAGAGAGACTGCTGTTATACTGCTGACCTCCAGGGGGAGACATGACTAAGTGTTTGTTTCTCACCCGTCCAGCTCAGGCCAAGGTGATCTGCCACGATGGCCATGCGCAGGTCTGTTCTCTCACAGGGGCTCTGGGGGCCTAGGTGGGAGGGGGGGTGGGGGGGTGGGTCAGACAGCATCATGTGATCATGTTATCATCTCAAAATGTGTATAATAGAACACAACAAACCCTTTTCTGGACAAATAATCCTCATTGGTTTGGATCGCATTCGGTCTGGGAAAATGAAGCGCAGACAGTAGTTTGGAGTACGCTAAAGTGTTTTTAAAAATGTAAATCCACCTTCAAAGCCAGATTATAAAACTTTAAATTTTTAAGGATCCAATGGCTAGAAAAGGGCTTGCAGACATTTACCATTTTACACTAGTATTGCTGTTTAGTTGTGATGTTAGATCACCAGCCAGTCTACCAAGCATTCAAACCCTCACAGGAAGAACACTTCACCAGAAACAAAACCAAACAGACAAACAACACAGTCATGGCTCACATCTCTTAATCTAGTGTATAGCTTGGTGTTCAAGGCCAAATGTGAAATGAAGATATACATGCCAGTAACCTGCCATCTCTGCCTGCTGGAGAAGGGGGCGGGGTGTAAACTGCACCATGGTAACCTGTATTTGTGTGGAGCCACGGTAACCGGGCTGGTTGATACTGATTTCTGGTGATCTGATATTCTGCTTACAATGGCCATTTGACTAGTCATCTGATATTATAATAAATTGCTCCATGTGACACAGGGACTAGCCAACTAATATTCTAATACAGTGTTCCACATAGCCTGGGGACTAGTCATCTCATATTCTAATACATTGTTCCACATAGCCTGGGGACTAGTCATTTTATATTCGAATACATTGTTCCATTTGGCCTGGGGAAATTGTGGAGTGCATTGCTCACTTTAACATGCTGCAGTTTTCTTTTTTTAGATCTAAATCTTGTCAGAGCGCTGAGAAAGTCTCAAAGTTTAGTTGGGCAGGTAAGGATGATCCTAAAACTGGTTGAAGAAAGTTCCTAAATCTTTCCTGGACAAAAAAAAGCTCTAATTAGACACAAAGATGACAATGACAGAATGACAGTCGAGTCACGCCACAGGCAACCACAACGGCTCATGCACTAAAGATCAACAAATGTAAAGTTTTACAAACTAGGCTCGATCTCCGTGACGGGGGCCATGTTGGACCCAGCAACCTGACTGCCTTCCTTCTCCTGTCCTGCAGTCGGCCTACTGCTCCTCCTCCTGTCCTTTACCCTCCTCCTCCTCCTCTCTCTGTCGGCCTGCTCAACCTCAGCTCTCGCGTCTCTAGCAGACCTGGTTGTGGTATTGGTGCGGGATGAGGCATAGGTTGTGGATGAGGTATTGGTTCTGGATGAGGTAGTGGTTCTGGATGTACTGAAGGAGGAGGTATGAGAGGCTTCTGATATCGATGTGTTCCTGGATGAGCTGTCTTCATCATCTGTTAATTTGCCCTGAATTTCTGGCTCTTCACTGAAAACGGGATCCACAAGTTTTACCCTCTCGCTGGTAACCGATTTATTTCTACCACCGGAATGTGTTGATGTCAATGACGTGATCTGTCTTGCTGTGTTGCTAGCCGAGCTAGTACTAGGAGCTACACCTGACTTGTGTTGAGATACACCTGACCTCAGTTGACCAGGTGAACAACCTGCCGCTGGGCCCATTCCACTGCTAGCCTTCACCTCTGATCTTCTACAACTCTGACTTTCAGTCAGGTCTGATAAAGAAGATCCTCTCTTCTCTGCTTTAACTGGAATTCTACATTTTGGTTTCTTATTAGGAAAAGGATCCAGTCTTTTCTTTGCTACAACATGTCGGGCTACTGGCTTAACGTTCTGCGCTGTCTCAGGAGGTTTTTCGATGCATTTTTTAATTTTTTGTGCTTTAACTGGTAACCTGGACCTGGGCATGTTCACTTGCTCCCTCCTGGGTCGCGGTTTGGTTATTGTCAGACTCTGAACAGAGACAGAACTCTCATTAATGTTCTCCTCTAACCTGCTGAAGGCTGCCTCCACCCTACAGACCTGCTGTAGCGTGGGCTCTGAAGATGTTAACAGACTAAATACTATGCTACTACCAGGCTGAGTGAAGTTAGCATGAAGGATAGGGGTAAACTCTGGTAGGCTAATGTTGCTATTGCAGTTCCCTGTTGTGTCCTGTGGTGGCGCTGCCACAAGGTCGGGCCTCTGGGACGTCTGGCGCTCTCTACTCCAGTCTACCTCTGCCTGTTGGGAACTAAATAAGGCCACAGACGCATAATCAATGGAACCCTTTGCAGGGGTCTTGAAGCCAATTTTAAAGGTGGAAAATTTGGAGTCAACACTGGAGGCTGAGCGTGTTGACGCGAGGCCGTTGGACCTGTCCAAGCAGACAGTGGTACTCTGAATGCCAGGGGCTGGTGTGATGCTCTTAAGCCCAGGGGCTGGTGTGCTGCTATGTATGGTACTGCCTGGGGCTGTGGTCTGAAAGACACAGTCAGGGGTTTGATATTCTGGAGGGGATTCATTAGCGGCCTCTAGCCAGTTTGGTGCTGGTGTAAGAGGATTCTCGTTAGTGGCATTTATCCAGTCAGAGGTTTGTTTTGCCGAAGCCACATTAGAGGCTTCTAGCCAGAAAGGATCTGGTCTAACAGGGGCCTCATTAGAGGTCCCTAGCCTAGTCCTCTGGGTCTGTGATGTAACTCCACCTGACCGCCTGACCCCGCCCCTTGAAGGCCCTGAGGTCCCAGGACAGTTATGCTCACCAATCTGAAAGAACTGCAGCCTCTCTTCCACAACATCCCGCCTGCTCATGTCAATCGCGCCACTGCGAGTCATCTCAAACATCTTCCCTTCATGGAAGGGAAACGGGTTAGGCTCGCTAGTCGGCGTGGTACTATCATCGGTTGGGGTTCTGGCGGGAGTCGTGTCTGGGGTTGAGGCCTGAGACCTGTCGTCAGCGGCTAAGCCAAAAGGCTTTGGTTCATTGTCTTTAATCCGGGCGTCAACCACTTCCTCGTCTCCACCTCTACTTGACCAGGGGTCAAAGTCCAAACCTTTAGTAGCAACAGTTTTAAACGGAGAGTCAAACGCCTCCTCTAGCTTGTAACTAAAGTACGTATCAGAAAATCCTTCTTTATCTTTCCTGTCCGGACTGCTGGCTCCATCGGTTTTTATATCAACAGGATCACTTTGCGCCTTTCTGCACTCCTCTTCTAGCGTTTTCTCCTCTTCAATTACTTCTAGTTTGGTCTGGCTGAAGGAACGGTCGCAGGACCTGTTAATGCTTTCTGAGGCCCACACGTCCTTCCTGTTGTCCAATGGGCCAAAGGGTTTAGACTCCGGCTCACACAGACCATCATCCTCATCCTGCAGGTCATACCCATCCAAGGAGTCTATCTCAGTAGCATCAGTGTCATGAGAAAACTCTGCTGTTGTGGCGATGGAACAGTCCGTTAAGGACTGGTCATTTCCATTCTGTTCAGAGTCATACTCATCTGTTTTGGCTGTTCCATTAGTTCCCAACTCTTTGGTGTTCCCATTTTTATCATGCTTTTTGGATTTGGACCCTCTCCTATCCAGCTGCTCCTGTTCTTCTGGAATTTTAAAGGTGTACTTCTTGAAGGAAATGGGTCGGAAGACAGACTCATCGTCACTGGAGTCACTGTCTTCAGCTCCGGGGGGCACTGGGGAGGGAGGCTGGATTCTGATGATGGGCTCTGTTAACAGCTTTTTATCATTCTCTTCCTGAAGGTTCACCTCCATCATTTCTGTCTCTGCCTCAGACGATCCACAAGAACCCTTTTTCTCAGGGCTGGACTGCTCAGAATCCAGGGGCGGCGGAGGTGGGAACTGGATGTATGCCACGCCTTTGTCTTTAGGTGTCTGTCCAGCCTCCTGATTTCCATTCTTAAGGTCACCTGCTGTGACATTACATCTGTCTGGTGGGGAGTCCTTGAAGGAGAAGGCCTGCCCCCTCTCCTCTTCTGAGGAATCTTCAGAGACCTCTGGGATGGGGCTGGGCAGAAAGGGCATGAATCCCAAGACCGAGTCAGGGGTTCTGGAGGTGAGGTCGTAGCTGACCTCCTCTGAGCTGGGCGTCTCTGGGGTGAGGGGACTCTTGCCTGAGCTGTCTATAAAAGACACCTGCTCTAGTGTGTCATCATCAGGACTGGCCTGAGGCGAAGACGGCTGTTTTTGTTTGTACAGTACTCCTCCCCTGCCCTCCCTCTCTCCCTGCCGACCCACCTGAACACCCACATAGACAGGTAACGTTTTGATACCTTTGAAATTTGATGTTTTCTCTGGTGTTAATCTCTCTTGTGTTTCTCTGGTATCACACACATTATTTGAGTTAGAATCTTTTGGTGCGTTGTCTAATATTTCTAGAGTTGAGTTTGTTAGTTCTTGAGCTTTCGTCGGGCTAGTAACTGGGCTAATCTGCATTTTGGTCTTAGTTAGTGTGGGAATTTGCGATGCCTTTTCAGTTGGCTTATTTATCAAATCTTGGTTTGCTTTCTTTGATTGATCACTGTCTGAATGGCTAAACACAGTCCTGACAGGAATCTGGGATTCAGTCTTTTTTCTAAGATTCTTGTTAATCGCATCACCATCGTCTTTAGACGTAGGTTCAGAATAAACAGCCCTATTTGCTGCAGGACTTGATGCCATCTGTTTGGATGGCAACTCACTTTTTGTTGCCGGTGCATTTTCAACTTTAATAATTTTCTCCTTTAGTGTGTCATGAGTATGTGATGTTTGGCCCTTTTTAATTCCCATTGTGCCCTGAAAGTCCTGGCTCGCTGAGGTTGTTTTCTCAAGTTCACTTCCAAAGTGTTTCGGGACTGGCCCTTTGGGTTTCTCTGAGCTCTTTTTAGAAGGACTTCCTTTCTCCTCAGACCCATTAGCTATTTTTCCCCCAGAAAACAGTTGAAACACTGGCAGCTTGCTCTCCTGCAGCTTCCTGACTTGGGGCTTTGACTGCGTTGCCTGAGAACTACTCTTATCTTGTTTTTGTGTCTCTGATTCAAACTTCAACCTAACAGAACTCACAATAGAGGAGGTGGGTTTATCAGCCCCTGTCTTGGTCTGCTGTTTGGACTTCTCCTCACTGATACGGGAGAGCACAGCTCTTTCTGGACTATTGGGTAAACTAGAGGTCTTCCTCTCTCCAGTGCTACTGAACAGCTTATTGCCCCGTCCCATGCCCCACTCTTCCGCTCCTGTCCTGGATTTCTGCTGGGTCTTCTCTGGGCTACTGCAGGCGGAGCTGGGCCCTGATCTAGTCTGTCGGGGGTCTCTCTTTGGAGGCGTTTTCTCTGGCGATTGAAGCTCGTCATTCAGTTTCTCAGTTTTGTCACGGAAAAACTGAGAGACCTCACTTAGTTTTTCCTCTGCCTCCTTAACAGTCTGATCGACGCGGTCCTCGTAGATGAGTTTCTCTCTGTTCCTGTCCAGCTTGTCCTCAGTGAAGCGCATCCACACTGCATGCTTTGGACTGCCTGGCTCTGTGGTGTAATGCAACACGGTCACTTTATCAAACTGGTCATCCTTACGAGAAAATTTACCTGACTTGGAGTATTCATCCTTTGATGACTTGAACGTGAACTCTTTCCTGGGCCCGGACCCTTTCTCACCATAATCACACTCAGCTCCATGCCATTCTGAGGCCATATCATGAGATTCTTCAACTGCTGTTTCCTCTACGTCAGACTGGGAAGGGTCTAGTTTCTCAGAGTGGAGCATCTTCTCAGCAAACCTGTAAGATTCACCCCTCATTTCAGAGAGCTCATCGTCGTGATACTCTACAGAGTGTTGGCTGAGCTGTTTGAGGGCTTTGTAGGAATTATCGACCATCAACTGAGCAGAGCTTGGACGACTCTCCTCTTCCTGTGAGATGGGGGTGTTGACACGGGATGTATCCAGAAAAGAAGGCAGGGTGTCATCAGCAGTAAGCTCCTCCTCTTCCTGCTGTGCCTCATCATTATCAGCTAGCTCCTTGATTCCACGGTCTCCCTTATAAAAATAATAGTCTGGATGCTTTTTGGTCTCTCTTATAATCACCTCAGTTGGTTCAGATGTGTTTCCTCCTTTTTCTATGTGAACCTCAATAATTCTCTCCACTTTGGGTTTTGCTTTAATGTCTTGATCAAGGAACCTAGGGGTTAGTTCGTCTCCTTTGACATTGTCCTGGCCAGCCTTGTGCTCAAACAGTCCAGCTAGTTCCTTGGAGGGGTCCCTTCCAGACTGGAATGCTTTCATGATGTCTCTGACGGACATGGTCTCCTCGATCCTCTCTGAGCCATCCTTTAGCTTGGGCTTGTGGTAAACCATCCGGGTTGTCGTGGTGATGTGAGTCTCCTCTTTGAGCCGCATGCTCTTGCTGACGATGGCATCAGAGTCATCACAGACTTTGATCTGGAATGATTTCACTTTGTCTTTGGGAGGGGGTGCGGAGGCCTCTGGTTCAATGCAGGCTGGTGATGCTGAAGCTGCCTCCTCAATGAAGGGCTCACAGTGTTCGTCTGGATGCTCGTAACTCCGTATGTGGACCACCTCAGTTCTGGTCTCTGTGATACAAGGGGGTATGGGGTCGGTAAAGGGGGTTTTGGGGCCAGAGCCCTCTGCACTCTGGGGGGCTGAAGGAGTTTTCTCACTTCTCGTTTCAAAGCCGCTGTCGGACAGAGGACTCTTATCCTGCTCATGAGATAATTCCTCAGGAGACTCTAAAATAGCGTCAGGCCCATAACAGGATTCTGCCAGTTTACATAAGTCTTTCTCTGAGGCAGAGGTACGCATTCCTGGGGGCGGCATCTTTAGTTTTTTAAGTTTCTGTTTTTCCTCCCCTTCCCTTTTGGCCTCCTCATATCGGCTTTTCATCTCTGCCATTTTAGAAAGGGAACTGGCACCTATGTCATTCGCCAGGTAGTCTACAACCTTGGCTAAATTCAACTCTTTACTGGACATAGACTGGGGCCTAAAATGGAGGGCGTTAGCATCAAAAGGGGGATGAAAGAATTCCTTAGCATGTTGCTGCGCTTCCTCTATCTCATCTTTCGAGAACTCCTCCCATTCCTCCTTAGATGTCCTTCCTCTACTGGCTGTACTGTCCTCAGTGAGGAGCTCATTGACTTTAACTAGGTCCTCCTTCACCTTCTCAACTAAAGTAAATGGCTCTTCATCCTCCATTTTAGGCTCTTTAGGGGTTTGAGACAGGACGTTTCTGGCTGCCCTGGGATCAGTCTGCAAAATTGCAGTCATCCTCAACAGGTCCTCTTTCATATCGGCCACATCTCTCAGGATGTCCTGATTGGAAGACAGGGAGGAAGGGGGGGTAAGCGTGAGTCCCGGGGGAGTGATGAAGGGAGGGGACTTTATGGCAGTCTTTGATTTCCGAGAGTCTGCAGGTGCCATCTTCAGTGATCCAGGACCTCTTGTCACTCTGGACTCGGGTACCACATTGACCAGAGAGTACACTGGTACTGTCACTGCACTGGATGTTGATGAGGTGGTGGAAAGAGTTTGAGACCTCATAGAGGCATAAATAGTAGTTGAGCTGTTGGATCGACGCGAGGAAGACATTGACTTGAGAGTTGCGTACCCCGACGAGTTAAATGTCCTTTCTGCCTCATTTATAGCTGCACTAACGCTAGATGTAGCGGCATGGTTGGTGGCCTGTATCCTCTCTTGCAGACTGCCAGACCTATCTGAAAGCAGATGGGATGACGGGGAGGAGGGGGATGAAGACTGAGAGGAAGAGGCATATTTCATGGGAGAAACTAATCCATTCACCATGGCAGAGGCTTCTAAGGAGTGGGCTGGTGAGGACAGTAATGGAAGGGGCTTCCCCTTTGATGTTGCCGTGGCAGCGGCCAGGCCAGCGATAGTCCTGACAGGGGAGGAGGATGAAGAGGCCAAGACTGATTTGAAGGGTAAACTGGAATTGTACATGTTAACTGTGGACTTGGCAGATTCAGGTTGAGTCGTGGCTGATCCATCTGGCACAAACCCTGTGTTAGAGGCTGGGGGACTCCTGGAAGAGAAGGGAGTTGATAGTCCTTTAATGAACACAGGATCTGTCCCAGCTTTACAAGAGGACAACAAGCCAGCAGAGACCTGTACTGGGTACTGAGCCTGTTGTACCACAGTTTTAATAGGGGAGGCCATAGTTCTGTAGGGTCTGATGGTGGGTGAAGATACGTCGCTAGTGGACATGATTGAATGTGATGGTGAGGCTCCAAGGGTTTTGACTGGAGAAGCAGAGGAGAGCGACCAGACGGACTTTAGTGGCGATGCAGATGGCGTGTTGGACGGTGAACTGGAGAGGGAACCCAGTCCACACCTTGCTTGGACAGGGTGGGGAAGAGGCGTAGCCGACCATGCCTGGTAAGATCTTGTTGAAAAGACAGGTTTGTGAGCGTAACCAGCAGGCAGTGTTCTTGTTGTGCTTCGCTCAACTGTTTCTTTAAATAATCAAAATGAAATCCAACAAAAGAATATAACAGAAAATGGTTGAAAGAACAGAGAGACCAGAGGAAAACAATTGGTCAGTGACTCCTTCTATTATCAAGGGAGGAAGAGCAATACTTTGATGGAGTGTTGAAATGGGGAACGGTGGTACAAATGGAACCAGAAAGAAAACATGACCTACTATGATCCATGGTTGCGAAACTTTTACACAGTAAGATGAAAAAGAAGCACATGGAGGCAACACGAAGCAACACAACCATTGACGCCAGGACAACCCAAACAGAACAACAAGACATATGCACAAGACCCAGAACAACGCCTAAACTCTCTCTTTTGACTTTCGATATGCTTCATTCCTCTGCCTCTGGCTAGCTGATCTACTTGCATCAGTGCCTTTTATCTGTTTGGTCTGAAGTTCCACGTTTACATTTTACATTCCCCAATTAGACTGTTCTGACAAAACAGAGATAACACTATACAGAAGCCTCCATCTGCCTGTTCCACAGCAAGATATATGGCAAAACACAGACCTAGGCTTTAGGTCCATGATATCTATGCATCTCATGCAAGATTAAGTATCCTTGGTGACAAGCAACTAAGGGGTAAACTGTGAAGAAGCTGAGAGAAAGTCAGTAAAGACCTTCCATGCAGTTCCAACCAACAGAACAAAAATGCAGCACAATCATAAAGCCAAACAGAGCAAGGTCTCTAAAATAAAAGAGCAAATTACAGAAAAGGCACTTTTACTTTGAATTACCATTTAAACGTGAATAATCATGTTAGTCAATCAAAGCAAAACCAGGACGTGGCAAAATTATCGTAATTGGAAAAAAACAAATACATGAGAGAGAAGCACTGCAACTTAAAATACTCCAAGCCATGCAAATGTAGCCATGTCAAACACGAGCAGGTGGACGGACAATACGAGGTATGTAGGTGGACAAATGCGTATCACACATAAAATGTCTACAATCTTCATGGTTCACTTGTTATGTGTTAATCCCAAGGACTGCAAGCATGTTGACGCAATTGTTATACAAGTTAGTGAAAATGTCCCACTCACTGGTGATCGATTCGGCCAGATAGCTGTAGCGTTTACGTAAGGCCAGAGATGCAAAGGTATGACGTCGTTCTGGCTTTTCAGTCTGCAACAACAACAACAACCACAAAACAATGTCCTATCAGAACTCTCTTCTAGGAGACGATTACCATGACTGCAGGAACTACTCAACTCTTATTTACCTTATCTTCACTACAATTGAAATAACTGTTATACTGAAACATGTCAAAGTGTTAATGAAGCATTGTTTTCCTAAAAGAAAACTGTAGCTTATGTAAAGTAACTGTAAAGAAAAACAAATAACAGATTATGTTGGCTATCAATATCTTTTAAAAATTATTTTATTGATTATGGTAAACGTTATAACAATGAAATCACTATAAAGTGTCTACATTGTTAACGCATAGCGTTATCCTAAAGGGGATACATCAGGGCATATGTATGAGTAGAGGTAGAGCGAGGGGTTTATCCCTTTGGCCAACC
The DNA here is from genome assembly GCA_016801125.1 of Novumbra hubbsi. NCBI lineage: Eukaryota > Metazoa > Chordata > Actinopteri > Esociformes > Umbridae > Novumbra > Novumbra hubbsi. The sequence continues at coordinate 16,990 of JACXGK010007849.1, forward strand.
AAAATAGGTAATGAGTTTGAGAGAAGCAGAGCGAATTGATCCAAGAACAGCGTTCAGGTGCATAACAAAAGCAGAGCTAGTTGATCCAATAACAGCAGATAGAGCAGTGCCATATAGTGAAGCTAAGTCACCAGAGCAGCACAGAGCGGTGAAGGGGTGGGGATATTACCTCTTCTTCCTGGTCTGACTCCATTTCCTTTGGGTTCCCAAGATGCATTGCAGAAACAGGGGCAAAAATGTGGGGGATGGAAAGCAGAGCGAGGGAAAGAAACATCAGGGTGTGAAAAGGAGCTGTCAACAGCAACAGTCGGAGAAGCCACTGCAAAGCCAGCAAAACAAAAACATAACATGGCAAAGAGCAGCAAATAAAAGCCAACACTTACTGCGGAAATAAAAGCCACTAAAACCACAGCAACAATCACAGGCAGCCAATTGAAAAGCAGAATGCCGTTACACCTTCAGCCAAAGCATTCAGTGGGGAACGGCCAAAGTTTGGCACATTGGACCACTACGAAGCTCAAAACAGATAAAAGACACACTCAAGCAGCCTTTTGTCTTTCAGTCTACCCCTCAACCCCTACCATACTGCCCTAGCTCCCCTGAATGACCATGGTATGACATGTAAACAGGGATGGGTACAGCCGTGTCCTTACCTTCTTCAGCGCAGGGAGCGTGATGTTCAAGTTACACACGGCCGTCTGCGGGAGACCCTTATTGATCTTTGCGGCCTCCTTCAGGAACGTCAGACGACCACACGGTTCCTGGCTGTTGTCTCGGACCTGTGACGCAATCGTTCCGTTTATTTCCACTACATGGCGGAATGAACCCAGTTCACCTCTGCCACAGCCAATGGCTCATGGTCCCCTTGGCCTTATCAAAACTGGTGACCCAGCTCATTAAGCCAGTGCATGTGGGCCAATTAAAGGGGTGGATGGAGAGTCATGTTGCTGGAGTAGAGTCCGGAAAGACAGACATATCGGTCCAATCGCATCAGCTACCAGTACTTGAAATGCCTGCAGCCTGGTTCTAAACCCGAGCGCTGGCCATGGCTCCATTGCATCCAGATCATTTTAATGTTCCCAGTGTTGTAATAAGGTACTTTAAAGGGTGTTGGTGTAACATTATACTGAGGACCATTTACGGTTGTAAGGACCTTCCGAGGACATCCTGAAAGGGTCCCCTAAAGAGGTCATTTGAGAAATGCTCCCCCGGTGGTCCTGTCAAGTGATGGTCCCAGGTACAAGACGAAACGTTTCAGACTTTTTAATCACATTAATACATTATAACATTTGTGAGCATAATCAGTGTGCTAGAATATTTTCACTTCCACAGGTGTACCAAACCATAAGTAAGGTCACAAAATGGTAAAAGGATTTTATGGTGGTGTGCTATTTAGTAAGAGAAGTGTAACATGTTCTGTTTCAATGTTACTACTATATTTCTGTGATAAATTACATTTTTTATTGGTGTATTTTTTAGCTTAGTTGACATTTACTTCCTAAGTGAAATATGTCATTGACATAGACATGGTGGCATAACAGATTCCGTTAACCAATCATTACCTTCACACAGAAAGGGAGCCGGTTCTCCTTGAATGCGTAAAAGTTGAGCACGAGTTGCTGTCCAGCCTTGGTGAGAGGGGCTAAGTTACCATAGCAGTCAACGTAGATGGGCCGGCCCTCCAACACCTAGGAGACAACAGCATTATTAGAACCGGTGAGGCAACAACAACACTATTACCTTGGAAAAGACAATAACGTTACCATGAAACCATGCCAGACAACAACATTACCATTACATTCAAATTCCAAAGTCAGTTCTCAATATATTTATTAGCATTGTGACAGACAAACAACACAGCCAAGGAGGAGGTGATAGAGGTGGTGAAACCCACCTCGATGTCTTTGCTCCTTGCCACCTCCTCAAAGTTCTCCTGCTGTTCCAGGGTTTTGTCCACCTTGTCATCCGTCATACAGAAGCAGCGCAGGCGGGACTCGACCGGGTCGTTCATTTTGGCAAACACCACAAACTTGGCCATGTAGGGAACACAGATGACCTCTCTGTACAGCTGGGTGGCCAGACCCACTGTCTCTGGGACCTGGTGGCAGTCAGCTAGCCAAAACCTGGAACAGAAAGAGAAAGATGGGTTAGGAACAGACAGATACAGAGACGGACACGTTAGGAACAGACAAATACTGAGACAGACATGTTAGGAACAGACAGATACTGAGATGGACATGTTAGGAACAGACAGATACAGAGACAAACCATTAAGGAACAGATAAATACAGGGACATGAATGTTATTTATAGATAGATACTTCAATGTTAGGAACACTAAACAGAGACAGATACAGAAACAGACAGGTTAAAAACACAAAGACAGGTACAAAGACAGACAGGTCAGAAACACAAAGACAGGTACAGAGATAGACAGGTTAGGCACACAAAGACAGGTAGAGGCAGACAGGTTAGAAACACAGACAGGTAGAAATGCAAATGCCTGGAAGGGTAAGACAATGTCAAAGCCAATATTATCTGTGACATTGTATTAATGTTATATTGCCTTTATAATCAAATACTCCTCTTAAACCACATTACGTGACCTGTTGCTTAACTAAACCCTTACATGTCAAACACAATGTGACTTATAGTCTAACAAACCCAGTCTTACCTGGCAGACACATTGGTTGTGAATGAAACACAGTCGTTAACAAAGGTTAGGGGTGTGGTCCCAGTAATGTCCTCCCATTGGGCAGGGGAGGTACCACCAGTGATGCTGCATAGCAACCTCAGGCAAGGGGTGGAGTCTCCCTTGTGGCCATTACTGACCCCTTCTCCAGACAAGGCCGGGACCGGGATTGTCATGGTTATTGGTTTGTGGAACTTTCTGCGACGAGGTTCCACGGTAACTATGGGGCTAAAGGTTGCCCGGTTACCAATGATCTTCTTCACTGTGTCATCAGGGACTGGCTGGGCCTAGAACAAAAACAAATACACCGTTCATAACTAGCTAATCAGAAACACTGTTTCAACACGCCTACCACCCTTTAACAAGTTCTGCTCATAACAGCTACAGTAAACATGTGATCACTGTCACCAAGTCTCCGTAGTGACATACCAGCATTGTTGGGAGTTTGGCCAACCATTTCGAAGGGATAAATGAAGCCTTTTATCAAATCAGATAAACTTGTATCCAGTTGGAAGGTATTTAAGTTGTAGTTTCACAAGCACATGCTAACTAGCGTTAGCACAATGACTGGGGCTCTACAGAAACTCCTGCTATGTGTGTGAACATCCCTGGCCCACCTGCAGTCCAACCCGTATCTTCTTGGTGAGCGCCCCCTCTGGGAAGGAGGCTTGAACCAATGGGAGTGTCAGGCTGGAGAGGACTCCTCCCTCCGGGCCCATCTGGCAGGTCTCCTGTTTGATCCGGGACACCACGGCGAAGTACTGTGGAAAGTCCTTAGTGATTACGCGACAGATGCGCTTCTTCTCCAGTTCCTCCACGTTGTCCAGCTCTGTGGAGGGAAACAGCACCGTTGGACTGGGTGTCAGGAAAACCCTGACGTCCATGGGTTTCCTGCTCATACCTTCATCCACTGCATCGATGGTTATTTATTATGTAATGGCTAAACAGATTCATGGATGGTCATAGGTTTTACTATGGTTGAGCGGATTCATGGATGGTCATAGGTTTTACTATGGTTGAGTGGATTCATGGATGGTCATAGGTTTTACTATGGTTGAGTGGATTCATGGATGGTTATATGTTACATTACGGTTGAGCAGATTCATGGAAGGGTTTATGTTATATTATGGTCAGATGGGCTGGTAGGTATGGCAGGCTGGAAGTCTGACCGTTCCATACCTTCATCCATGCCGTTAAGTAGCTCGTTGAGATCATCGGTCTTGCATTCGTACAGATGTTCCTTCCAGCTCTCTCCATTCTCACTCCTCAGTATGATCAGCTCGCGCTCTTTTCCCCTCATGGAGCCGAAATGCGGGATCTCCACAACCACCGGTCTGCAGGGAAAAGCACAGGCGCTGCTATCGGTACGCGCATTACGTTTCTGGTGCGTTTGAAAACGGCGGTGGTGTTGGAGATGAGGATGGTGAGGCACATCCAGACAAAACAGACCTGACATTTCTTATGGAGGCACAACAAGTGGAGTGGAAACAGCGCTCACGACAGTGGCTAGGACAGAACGTACGGAATGAATGGAGCAGGACTGAAGCAGAGGTCCAGGTTAGCCAGGCACACGTGAGGGCGGGATACCATCATGAACAGGGTTAGAACTAGTAACCTAAGTATGAAATAAGCACCTACAACGAAATTAACCCCACACACAACCTATCTCAAAACGGAACTCATTCTACAATCGAAACCTAAGAAAAAGATATTTAAATCCCTTCAAACAGTCAACTCCCTGATCTCTCCAAGCAGAGTGATGTGTCGTTTATGTTGTTCTAATATAAGGATTATTATTTTAGATAGAACGGTCAGGAAAGGTAAGAGGAAAGGGGAGAGGGTGTGCTAGCAGTGGGCCGGGAATCAAACCCACACCCGGCGACAGACCAGGCCTGGACCACAGCTAGACCGGACCAGACCTGGACCACAGCTAGACCGAACCAGGCCAGGACCACAGCTAGACCGGACCAGACCTGGACCACGGCTAGACCGGACCAGACCTGGACCACGGCTAGACCGGACCAGGCCAGGACCACAGCTAGACCGGACCAGGCCAGATCATGTGGCTGAGGGGAGGGGCTAATGTAACCAAACATGGGAAAGGATCCACAGTCATGAAGGCAAGATGCTGGTGTTGACAATAGACTCATGCCCTTCGAGGTAGAGCTGGACCAGGCGGAGAGAAAGAGCCCAAGCCAAAAACAAGCTAACGGCGCCACCTTTCAGTGAAACACAGTGTCCACTGAAAGATCTGACACAGGTACAAATGGAGGTGGCTAGAACTCATATCATGAAATTATAGGGATGGATGTGGCAATAATATTATCCGGCATGGACAGCCTGATGCCTCTCTGTGGGGAGGGATGCTCCTCCTACCCAATAAACTTTGTTCCTCGTGGCCCCAGCTGCAGGACGCGGCTAACCAACTTCTCTCCATCGTCTAGCGATGGGAGCTTTCTAGGAAGGTGCAGTTTACTGAGTAACATCCATCCAAGCAGCGGTAAAAACACAGAAGAGGACAAACTGTCATTACTAAACAACACAAGTCTGACTACATCTGACTAACGGGTGTGGCCTGTTTTATAACCCACTAGGACCCCCTGGTTAGGCCACAGTCTGTATACATGGCTGCCTCACGCATGCTGGTACTGAGGTGTGGCAGTGCCAATAGTTTTAGGGGAACTACTGGGGTCTGTGTTGGGATGGAAACAAGGATAGACCAGCTTCTCTATCTCAACAGTGTAAACGCCAAAAACGCCAAATCACCACAACACGACAAACGCACACGGGTTCCATGAAGATGAGGAAAGCACCAGCACAACCACAGGTAACTGAACGGCGTAGTAACTCCACCATCTAAAGGCCTACCCCAGGAACTGAGCTCCAGCAGGCCCCACCTCCACCAGCCTGCTGGCCAATCCCTCTCCCTCCACCATAGGCGGGGGCGTGGCCAGTTTGTGTCTCTTCACCAGGCGACAGGTGATGCGGGTCGGAGCCGTGCACTTCCTGGGCGGGATGATGATGCGCATGCCGTTATGGCGACTGCCCCTCATGGAGCCGCCGCGAGCATCCACCATGAAGCTGACCAGGAACCTACCGGAAGGAAGGAGAACGAGCGCTCAGCAATAAAGCACAGTAAAATAATTCTGCCTGGGTTGAGACGCTTCCCCATGCTGGGATCATCTACACCTACACACGCACGTGCACACACAAGAGGACAAAAGAAAAACCAAGAAGAACCTTGTTTTGGTAAGTTTGTGGGAGACCTTTGTTATTTAAATGTAGTGACTAGTGACCGGTCATCACTGAGGCTAAGCTCAGATACATATGCAAGAGAAGTTAGTTTGGTTATATAGTATATGTTGTATGTCATATTAAACAATATAATATTAGGAAAGTCCGACAGTAGACTGACCTCACAACATTCTATGCGTCACAACAGGGAAGATGCTGCTGTCATAACATGGTGGCCTTAAGGTCTAATAGTGTATTGGCTTTTATTGTACTGTAGTGTCTTAGGATGCAATGGCGTATTTAGTTAATAGGGATGTAATTGGGTCGTTAATCAACATGGTGTCTTACGGTGCAATGGTAATTTTGACCAACATGGTGTCATACGGTGGAATGGGGATGTTAATCAACATGGTGTCATCCGGTGTAATGGTGATGTTAACCAACATGGTGTGTTAGGGTGTAATAGTGAAGTTAATAAACATGGTGTCTTAGGGTGTAATGGTGTTGTAAAGCAACATGGTATCTTAGGCGGTAATGGTGTTTTTAGTCATAACTTGATGTCCTCTTGTAATAGTTTCCAGGTGAGGTAGAAACAGGCACAGAGAGAAACTGTGGTAACAGAAACAGTGTTAACAGAAACCGTGGTAACCGAGAGTAACCATGGCAATGGTAGCACCATTTATCACCTGGAGTCATACTGGGGCAGAGGAGAGGAAAAGCTGCAGGAGAGGAAGAGCGGAAGGAGGAAGAGGAGGGATAACAACATTTTGATTCCAAATAGCAGATCAAATAAAGACAAAAAATATGCAGAACTATAAATACACTGGTCCTATCAATATTATGAAATAGTGAGGGATGAAGAAGCAAATAATGGAAGAGAAGGGTTAGATGGAGGAAGAATGCCCTTCATGACTGTTCTTCTGGATGAAGATGTCATGACTTTGTATTCAACAACAGCAAGACTAATTTGGAGGTAGATGAAGCGCTTCCTTACCCAGAGTTTACAGGGCTGGAAACCATGTTGACATTGTCCAAGGCATCAGGAGCCCAGCTGTAGCGTCTCATAGACTCAGAGTCACATTCTCTGTTGGCCAACGCCAGGCGCTGGAGGGACAGACACGGAGAGGACAGGTTAGAGGAGGACAGGTTAGAG
>JACXGK010007850.1:0-24124 GCA_016801125.1 Novumbra hubbsi
CTGGATGGACGGGCGATGAGTGATTTTAGGCTGGATGAATGGGTGATGTTAGACTGGATGGACGGGCGATGAGTGATGTTAGGCTGGATGAATGGGTGATGTTAGGCTGGATGGACGGGCGATGAGTGATTTTAGGCTGGATGAATGGGTGATGTTAGACTGGATGGACAGGCGATGAGTGATGTTAGGCTGGATGGAAGGGCGATGAGTGATGTTAGGCTGGATGGACGGGCGATGAACCACTGAAGGGAAACCCTTGAATGAGTAGGCGTCCAAACTTTGACTGGTACCGTATTTAGAAATGACGACATGACAAAGGTAGGAAATAATTAAATAAAAAGAGAGGAAATGGTTAATGGTTGTCAAACATTTGTTCCAGATTCATTATTCCAGAGTTTATAACGTATAAAAAGTTGAATTAAATATACTCCGCTTGTCCCATCTCCGCAGGGATATCAGTGTACGTATATTAAAAACAAAAAAGAAAGTGACAAACAAGTTGTCCCAGACGCTTTACTGTCCTTCCAGACAGCACCTGTCTATCATCTAGCAGGGCATCACTCATCGTCCGTCCTGCTAAGCATCCACTCGAGGACTCCCCCGAGCGACGACGTCCAGGTGACATTACGGAACGTCCACATGGTGCAGATGGATCTAGCCCCTACTGCTGTAATGAGAAACTTTTGCCAATCAGAGGTTGGCTTATCAGACAAGACAGACCTTGCAGAACTTGACCTCTGCCTCCAGGTGCTGGATGTATTCTGTCTGGTTGTGGAGGATGGGGACTAGGTCTTGAACTGCAGGCATGCTGGAGGTCACATCCGCTGAACGCGTCTGATAACAGAGGGCAAAGAAGGACCAAAAAAGATGGCAAAATCGAGTATCTGGACTCAATAATGCAATACAGTACATTCCAATTACAAGGCTTTTGTGAAAAATCTATATAAATCCTGAGGCTCAAAGTGATTGATTGGAGTTAGATTGACTGGAGGTAATCTGAACAAAGCAGCGATAGTGGATGAAGAGAGGAAATGAGGAACCTCTGTTACATCAAATATGAAGTTTAATGGAACATGGGAATATGCACATGTAACTGTGTAAGGACCGCACCTTTGATGAAGATTTTCTCTTCGAAGGCCAAGTGAGGGGAAATGTTTCTTTCTGTTGTTTCTGCAGGAGTGATCGCAGCTGATTGACTGAAACATAAAAATGTATTCAGTATAACTGCGCCTGCGGCCCCTTATACAACAACTGTGAAAAGGCTCTGCTGTGTTAGAGACAAGGCTCAACAGTACAACTCTTTTGCTTGCATATGATCATAAATATTTTTCTACAAAACATAAAATGTACTTTTCAAGGAACCAGTGCTCCTTAAAAACAAAGGTATCTAGCCTTATTCCTTAAACAATTTGCCATTATGCTTTTATATTTATGCATGTTTACCAACATTTTTCATTTTTTCTAATCTTGGTACAAAAAATATATATATATATTTAAGGGACTGAGGGGTTGACATTGATCACAGGCAGTGTGTTTTAGCAAATGTACCCGCTTCACTCTGTTGCCTGTGGTTCCAGGAGTCCTCTACATCCGTGCCGTCTGTGTCTCCAGCACGGCTTGGTTCCATGCCCTCTGCATCTGAGCCTGGCTCCGCGAGTGCACTGCTGAGCTGCTGGATACTACGGTTGGCTTTCTCTGGCGGGTTGAACAATCGTGTTGACGGCGTTATCGTGTAGCACATGACTATTAATACTAAATGAAAAACGGTGAACCATAATAAAGACATTCAACGTGTGTATTTCTCACTTGAGAAGGTTCAAACCAAAGCCTACGGCCAATGATGTTATGTCGTACCCAAAGATGTTCTGGAATAAAATAAACCTAAAGTTACCTACCTCTCAGTTTCTTTTGATAAGCTCCCATCTCCTCTTCTTCGTCATAATCCAATAAAGGCTTCATGGATAACTTGTAAACTATATGGCCTTGATTTAGATAGTATGCTAACTGTTTCAAGTGTGTTAAAAGCGTAAAACATTAGACTGTGGTAGAGAATGTGACCGTCTAGGCTCCTTTCAAACGGTTGAAGTTAGTAGCTTTCCAAACACTTCCGTAAACCAAGCGGTGGTTTTTGGAACTTGTAGTTTTCAGATGGACGCGATGATCCGCGTTTGAAAATAACTATCAGATTGTTCCGCAATGGTCGCGTGATGATCACCGTAAACATAGTTAATTTTCTTAAGCAAAAATATGTACTGTGAATAAGTACCTATCTAATAACTTACAGGATGTCACATATTTTAGATTGAACTTTTGTTTTATCCGTTGCATTTCGTTTTTTTTTATTCATTCGACCACATATTTACCAATCAATTTGAAAAAAACACGCCCACCGGGTCCAGTTGGAAATGCAGACGCTGGCACCTCTCCGCTATTTGTGAGGAATAGCGTTATTGCTGAGCAACTGAGAGAAGACCAACCGGCATAGGACGGGGCTGGGCACCCGGATCAGAGTGTATACAGTTTCATTGGATATAGCAACCCTCTATAGAAGACAAACCATAGAAAAGAGACGCAAAAAAGGGTAAGTGAGATCTGTATGGTACGAAACCTCGAAAGCTGTATCATCTTGCGGAGAATGGTATAGGCAATTGCAACCGAATGTAAACCTGCTTTACAGATGTTAACGGAACCAAGATAAAATAGACGACACGTTTTAAATCCATTGGCATATTTATGAATTATGAAATAAAAAATTAAAGTCAGATAAGGCCTAAATGATCAAACTCGCTGCAGGCCTATGCAGAATTATTATCATGTAACGGTGTATGTCTTATTGTCGAACTACATATTATAGAAAAAATGTGTAATGAGAACGGTTAGGCTTGTAATGTTTTGTCATCCAGCATGACCTCGTATGCTGCCTTTGTGGGTTCGCTAGGCAACATTGTCTCAATTAAATATTCCTTGCGTTGTAATCCGCAACTGTGTATCCAAGAAGCCATACGTATGAACACTCAACTGCTGCTACTGTAGAATATTATTATTTGCTCTGTGTTCTTCATTGGATACAATTTTGTTAGTTTAATACTCGTCATTAGCTTTAGCCAGGGCTATGCTCAGGCTAAACATCGCTGGACCGGCCGAGATGTTCTGTTGTTATCAGTTCAGTGAGCTACGAGCTATCATCTTTTTGTTAGTTTATTTGTAATTATATATTATTGGTTATTATGTGCCTTTCTTTTAGGTTTAGTTTTTTTCTTTCGTTCATGACGCTGGACCCCTTGTGTGCAGTGTTGAGTGTTGGTGCTTTGTTTTGAAGCCAGACAGCTGGCCTGGTTTACATTCGCTCTCTTTGTGTGATGTATAGATTTGGTTCGCCACAGAAGACTAACTTACCTAAGTGCTGACAATGCAACTGAATCCTTTTACGTCTAGTTTAATTTTGAATGAAGAATCATCTCTTTCAATATATCTCATAATTCCGAACTCAATGGAGATGAGTATTTTGATTCAACCACTCAGATTTTTTATCAGACAATCTTGAGATTCTGCTATTCATATATGCTCTTGAGACGTTATAGACACGTGTGAAACAGGCAGGTGTTGTTTAAAGCAAAAATATGTATTTTGCTTACAACACAATAGTCTGACTTGTGAGCAGGTTTACTAACGCTATACAGAACTTAGTAGATATTTACTGCGTGAAACATTCCTGTCTTCTTTGTGAGCAGGACAGTGTACGTTGGCTCTTTCTGTTGGTTAGTAGTCTCCTCCTCTTGCAGAAATTCAAGTTTTGGATCTGAGCCACTGATAATCTTAGCCAGCACTCCTCCAACTGTAACCGCTGGCTGTATACAGCTGTTTATTGGTAATGGTCTGGCTGGCGGACCCGACAGAAGGCCCAACTTTTAGGGTCTAGTCTCAAGTAAAAACAAGGTTTATGGATAGTGGGTGTTTCCTTGAACTGCAACTTATTTTTTTCTGTTTGACGACTTTGTTTTCCAGCTTTGCTATTGTGTCTAAATTTCTAAGAAGAGGAAGCTTGGGAAATGAGTTCACTTTACTACAGCATTTCGTTTATTGTTCATGAGAGCCTGCCTGTCTCACTCTACACAGAGACTGAAGTGAGGCTGGTTCCCTTTCCAGTGTGGTTATAATTACTTTATTATAACAAAACTAAACATAGATACCAATACTAGAACTGAAGCTTCTACCAGAACAAATGCGGTAATTGGCACGATGTGTTTTCACTGACGAGGAGGAAATATGTAGGCTACTTTCCTATATTTCATCAGCCTGTTCTAAATGTTAGATGAACACGCGTGTGTCCACATACTCCACATGTAGTCATGTCATCAATGTCAAACAACATCACCGAATCTACTTCACATATGTTTTGGGGTGTGACACTGTCAGCCTGCAGTTTTCCAGACGTTTCAGTTTGTTTGTATTGGTTCCACTGACTTTTATTACAGTTTAAAATATGAATCATTTTTAGTGACTGTGTTGGTTTCCATGTAAGAGACAGTGTTATTTTTAACATCCTGTGAAAATAAGAAGGTTATCGCCGTGGACAGCATTAGAGGTGTTGTCAGAGTCACCTAGGCAACGTGCCAAAGTTCCCTATTTAAGGCCAGAGCTAGGTAAAGACAATGTGTTATAGCCTCACCGTCTATGATCAGTGCACAGACACATTTACTTCATCTAGATCTACAATCTGCTGGAATGAAACATACATTCGCTGCTTATGATTTTCTAAAATGAAACCTAGGTGTATTTGGGTGTCCTGACACTGTTATTGTTTGGTAGGGACCAAATCTGACTGTGCCCAAGGAAGTCAGTGTTCAGTGTACACTTTGATCAAAGGAAACCTGTTTACCAAATTGTATCCACGTGTCTGGTACCAGCAAGGAGGCTCACCGGATAGAATTAGAAAATAGATGATTTAATTTAATTGGATCGCTATGGGTTACCATTAGTGCAGGATCCCTATATTCTCTGAGAGTTTGAATTTAAAATTCAGCATGTCAATGTTACATGTTTGCTTCATTACCAGTGACCTTTATCGATGAGTTGTTAAATAGTTAATATCTGCTAAGTTCAGTGCTGCTATGTATCACAGCTGCTTTAGCCTATAAGCAGTTTAGTTAGGAATGTTAGGAATAGTAAAGCAATTGCATTGTAAAAGGACAAAGATGACATCTTTTGTTTTATGTTATTTTTAATATGAACAATTCATCCATGCTCCATTTAAAACAGGTTCATAATGCATTTTAGTATCACAGTGGTTATACTGCCAACTCAAGTGTTTATAGTCAAGGACATCTGAGTAGAAAGAAAACTCATACGGACCATTTAGGTCATTGAGCCTATGTCAAATGCATACTGATCATTACCTTCAGGCCCAAAGCAGGAGGCAGAATTCGTTTCCCCAACCCAAATGCTTATGTGATTTATGTGCTGTCTATGTCTTATCTACATTTCCAGACCATATGGTATTTGTGCTGCACCTCTAATTTAGCTCTGTAATTTTCTTTTCCCTTTTCTTTTACTATTCCTGTAGTTCCTATCCCAGTGGATGGTTTTGTCCTCATTTTGTACTATGATGCATTTTTTTTGTACCATTCATTTACCAAATCCCACAGCGAGCTTGCATTGATTGTGGTGAATCGAGGAAAACCATCCATTATTTACTGTGAAATTACTTGGCTTAAGTTATATTTTTGGTCGTATTATTTCTTCTAGTGTCATATCGGATGCACAGCTAATGGCTGAATGGCAAATGCATATGAATTCTAAGAGTTCTTGGTCTTTGTCTGTCAGGCTGATGAGATAAAAGTGAATTGTTGGTTGCCACTTGTGCTTTTTAAGCTCCATTGGAAATAATTCCAGTACGACCCAGCTTCATTGGCTTGTGTTTCTTCTGCTGTAAAAGTAGAACGTGGTGTCCAGTTCCTAAGAGGAAAAAGTTCTCGAGATGATTTTCGATGATATAACATGCTTTCGTTTGAGTCAGGCCTTGAGCAAATGGAAAGACTAATGGAACCGGACATTTCGCGATAGGGACTAGCACAAACCTTTAGTGGAAACGCGGCATTAATCTTGACACAGAATAGTATTTAGGAGAGCGGAGAAGGGAGAAAAAGGGACATTTAATTAGGTTAATAAGAAACCACAAGAGCTAACCATGATCTTATTCTAAAACACAGTGAGGTATTCAAATAGAGAGCAGCACTCTTAAAGATATGATATGTCAGGTTAATGTTGTATCTTTTAAGCCCTAACTTCACATTATATAGAATAGTAACTAAGGGACTGCTCCCTAGACAGCTGCACACAACTTCATCCTCATTACATGGTAAGAGAGGTTTGCCATGAACGTGATCTTTCTACGCGGTTGGGTTCGCTGGAGAGTTGAATGTCAAACAAGGTTCCTCACTAAAACGCTGAAAAACCTTGAAGCAGAGGATCCAGACTATGACCTATTTAAAGGTTTGAAAGGTCTTTAATTGCAAAAGCAATGTGTGTGATGCTTTATGTTATGCTTAATATAAAATTGCTTTAGGCTATTTTAGTTCATACATTGAAACAGGGTTTTGTATATGCTATGCTTTTGTCAACAGCCATTTTCACTTTATAGTCTCATATTCTGATAGAAATGTTGTTGACACAGTTGCTGCTATTACATCCTTTCAGTAAGCCTTTCCTGAGGTCTCTTGTGTAAAGCAGAAATTCGACTCAATTGCTCATCTCACCTAGACAACAAACAAAAAGCTGACTCCTTGATTATCATTATTTTGTGTTCTCACCAAAGAATAATTATGGCGTTGAGGTATATATTATATCCATGATTTCACAGACCCATTGACCGTCTGAGATCATAGAAGTTGATGTTGATTAAAGGATGTAGATCAAACACCTAACACGGCACTGTACAGTGACAGCACACATGCAATCAAACAACAAACAGTATAAACCCCACGAACACAATCAGCACACATTGTTGTTTGTTGAATTGTTGTATTTTCCTTTTGAATATATAATTGCCTCATGCAGTATGTGCTCTTACAGCATTAAAACTGACTGCAATAACTCAATCGTGCCTTTCAAAGCCAATTAGGGCACAAGCATGGACAGAAAAATCCCATCACGGTCCTTACTTGATACATTTAATTCTGGTCTTTAACACGACTGGGTTGACGCAGGAGCCAAATTGTGTTCAAACGTCCCTTCTATTTCAAGGAACAAGGGTTATAGACAGAACTAAACTAAGTTTCCTTTCAGTTGTTCATATTGCTACTAGATCCCTAGAATGACTTAGCAGAATCAATAAATTGCCCTGGCACTACAGACCCTTCTTTCCTTATTCACCCAAAATACAATTTGAATCAAAGACACCTCGCTTGCTCACCTTGCGTAGAGCCCCTAGTCGCCAGGGTAGCTTCTGTCAATCCCCACCCAACAAGTGGATGAAATCTGCAAATCACTGTTCCTTTCAACATTTCCCAGGAACATTGCTGGGTTGCACATAACCTGAACGCATGTAAACGCTGTTGGTCCTTGGACACAAAGACATAGACGTGATTTAGGCTAGAGGCTGTGCTAGCTAACTTAACCGGGTGCCAGATCTTCCCTTCAGAAACAAGGCAGTTAATGCATGCCTTTTCGTAATGTATGAATATCTATTTCAGGTTTGCCAGCAGTGCCCAAATCTGAAGAGCCCAAACTTTGTCCGTAGTTTGAAGGAGCACACTGCTCTGCAATATACCCATTGCACCAGGAAAGGCTGCAATTAGCTCCTGGTTCATCTTTGAGAATAGCCACAGTAACTAGCCCTTCCACTTCCGGAAGTATTTGGACCAGCCCACCTAATTCATATTATCTAGCTCTAAGGAATACACCTCCTCACTAGTGAGGTCATAGCAAGGTTACTCACAGCTTGTCCAGAAAAGCAGAAAGTAGGACGGTACTCTGGCAGAAGCTGGGGGAAAGCCATCTGAAAATGGGACTATTTCGTCTGGGTAGAGATTGCAAGTCCAAATGACTGTTACATAGGTCAACAAAATGTTTTGTAAGCCCTATCTGGGATGTAAACTATACATCACAGAATATATTGGTTGGGAGTCTGTCAGGGAAACACAAACAAGTAGCTGGATACAGCTCCATTAGACCGGCTGTTATGAAAATCTCAGAATGTTCACTTTAGCAGGAACAATTTCAAGTCTCTTGATTGCCTGAACTGGAATGGACAATTTAGTCAGCACTTGGCAAGAAGCAACTGATAAAGCCGCATGACAAAAGAGATATTCTAGAATATGAACCAGACTTGGAACAAGCTTTTGTCAGCTTGTTCATGCCATGGGGAGGGAGACCAAGAGAATCCATGTTTTATCTTCTGTAGGGTTGACTACAGGAATGGGCTCTTAACTGGACTCCCCCAAAAGACTGTAAAATAGCTATAGCTCATTCAGAATGCTTGAATGTTAACTTGGACCAGGAGAACAGAGCACATGAACAAAGTTGTTTAATCTTTGCACTGGCTTCCAGTCAGCTACAGAATACATTTTAAAGTGGTGCTTTTAGTCTATAAATCACAAAATGATTTAGGCCTCAAAAACATTTCTCTGATATGTTTGAAGGTTATAAACTAAGCAGGGCTCTTAGATCCATGAAGGTCTGCTAGTAGAGCCCAGAGTCCAAACCAAACATGGCAAAGCTGCATTTAGCGGTTATGCTGCAAACTACTGGAATAAACTACCAGAAGATTTTAGACATACCCCTAATGTAGCAATCTTTAAATCCAGATTGAAATCAATTCTCCCTTCACACGCTTTCTTTATCACAATAAACCATATATATATACATTGAATGAGGGTACTAGAAAGCGTTTCTTTGTGGGCAGAAGGCAGTGTCTCGTTGTAGTGAAGTGACTGACACATGAATATGTTTTGGATTTATGCACACAAAGGAAAAGTAGGCCATTCTGTTCCATCACCAACGTGTTTATCAAAATCATCTTCAAGCAGTTCACCATGAAACTCCATCCTTCCCCTGGGAATAAGCCGTTGTGTGCCAGCGGTGTCGTAGCAATATTTAAATTGCATTGTTAAATACACCAGTCTATTTCTAGTGGACATGATACAGAGCATCAGTCAATATTGTGGTCACATCCTTAAAAGCTTCCTGCTTATAATGACGAGTATCCTTCAAAAGAAAAAGGAAGATATTCAGTAAGGAGCCTTGCGTGTGTCTCAACTCCCCTTTTGTGAGTGGCCAGATGGGTTCCTCTGTGTCTGCTGAGACTGGTCTTGACTGTCTGGGTCTGATGAACAGGACAGTCATCTAGGACCAGAATACATCTCTGTCTTAACCTGGTGGCCTTTGTTCCTTGCTAAATTTGTTGCCCTGTTCTATTGTCTATCGTGTGCTTTCTGAAGGAACGTAGACACGTCTCGAAGGGCTATCATTAGCTTGGGCTCGCTGCTGAATCAAAGAGGAAAAACCGACGAGCATAGCACGCTGTTAACTTTATGTGGTCTTACAGCAAACCTGCCGGTTCATTTTACTACACGTTGACACTTGAACACACTTGCGATACACCACGATGTGAAAACTAGGATAAGCATCTAGGAAATCTGTGGGAGATTTTGTGTGTGTGTGTGTGTGTGTGCTGCTTGCATTGGTGCATGCCTGCAGTTGTCAGTGATAGATGGGCTGAACCTCTAGGCCTGCGAAGAGGCCAAGGGACGAACACTTGCACAGCTGTTGCATCACCTGGTCATGGCATAATGGGAGAATCCATGTGTCCCATGAGGGAAACACCCGGAAGGGAAAGTTGTGTTGATTTCTGTCCTGTCTTTTCAGAGGAAACCTGGGATCTGATTGGCTTAGAGAAGAGGTGAAGATTCCGAATGGCTGGAATAAAAAGCACATTTGGTATGGTGCTATTATAGCATATAGGGGGATCAACCAAAAAGCCAATTATGCTAGATTTACTTGGGCTTTCTTTCATTCTTTTCACTTTTACCAGCTAATCATACAGCTTGTAAGAAATGTTACTGGTTTAGCAGTAAACAAGCTGGCTTGTGCCTTTCAGAAGCGAACGTTACCTTATCAGAATCCATCTAAAACACACTGAGCGATTTTTCAAATTACACACCCACACACAGGGCCATAATCTAACTTCCTGTCCAAGCCAATTGAAAGATGTCTGTGGCTGTGCGAGCCATCCTCAGGAAGCGTAGCGGTGACTTCCTGCTTCTCCTGCCTTCTGCTGCTCACAAAGCATGCACAGTCAGCCCAGAACAATCCAGCTCTTTGACCTAGCGGGGGGCTGGGGACGAGGACCGCTCTGCCAAAACCATGAAGTCATCCATTAACCCACCACTAGGTTGTTATAGGATGAAAGTTACGCAGAATGGAGGATAGTCTGTGGGTAACTCTAGCTGTGTAAAGATGGCGTACACATATTTAGCAGGCTTGCATTCATGTTTAGGTCTTTTAGCAGACCCTCTTATTCCGAGCGAGTTACAGTAAGCAAATACATTTTAAGAAAGCTAGGTGACACAAACACACTGCTTTGTGAGGGCATTTTAATTTTACTCTATGAAAAGGTGAGTTTTCGGATGTTTTCTGAAGACAGGCAGGGACCCCGCTATCCTAGCCATCCAAGGCAAAATTGTTACACTCGACAGTGAAGAGTTTTGACCACGTGGATCGTAAACTGCCTCAAAGGGTCCATCCAGAGGAGGCTGAACGAAGAGCCTGGGCAGGGATGTAGGGGTCTGAGCTTTGCCCGAAGATATGGAGGACATATGGAGAACAATAACCTTGAAGCAGGTTCGAGCACCCCCACATTCCTTAAAGACTATTATGCAGTATCAATGTCTTCAGTGATGCACTGTGGCGTGGTACTGTACCATTGTAGAGACTCTTCTATGTGTGATTAAGAGAAGGCTGGCCTGTACTGTGCCTCCAGTCTAATCTGCCACGTTACATTCTAAATATCCCTGGTTCTGTGGTCTGCCAGCCGCATGACTTCCCTGCTGTTATGCCTTTGGTTCCCGGACCCCAGAGAGGAAGAACACAACACACCATTATCGTGTTTGGCTTCTTGGTTTCTATTGAATCTCATACAACTCTTTGACATGAACTCTCATGAATTTTATTATTACGTAAATATATTAAGAATTACATTCTTAGAAATTACAGCCGAGCAGATGTATAAATATTTTGGGAATGTTCTCCTTTCAGCGAAGCAATGTGAATAACATGCACAGGATATCTTTCCAAAAAGCACCTCGTAAACCAAGGCTTGGTACGGAAACTCAAAACCCATGAACACGTCTTAGATAAATCATAGATCAGCGTTTTTATTCCATCCTGTGGAAGTGCTTTTGGTGCCCAGGGGGAGTGTCGGTGAAACTTGATCCAGAAGATTAATGGCACTCTTTTGTAAACTTTTCATCACAAAGTAAATTGTTTGTGAGAGGCGTCAAATCGATTGTGTCTGAGGAATCAAGGGGGGGGGGGGGGGGGGGAACAAGGAATAGCCCCCAAGATCATCTGTAGGCGGACCGAGGCAGACGTAATCTGATCTCATTCTCTCACTAACACTGGCTTGCAAATAGGGGCTCTATAGGATACTGCAAGTTGTCATAGCGATCAGTCATTAACCAGCACATGCACTGCATGCTTATCTGACGGTGGGTGGGGGGGAGGTGCTTCCAGGGGGGGCGGGTGTGTACTGCTTTTATCGCCCAAACACAACGCATCATTTGGACGGAGCGGTGCGTGGCTTGTGTTCCGGCAAGCGACAGGGCATCAAGGCATGTGTATCCAAAACAGTCTGCGGAGAGGATGGGGCTGTCAGTGAGGCGGTTGTCACGGTCGCGCTGCTTTTTTTTCCGTGCCAGTGTCAATAAGAGGTTATGCGTGAAAAATGGATTCTGAATAGTTTCTTTCCCCCGTTTGCCCACAGCATTGCTTACCCCTGGTGTGTTTTCATGCCAAATGTCAAAGTTTGCCCTGGAGGATTACTGACTGAGCGTTTAGTGAGGGAATTTTCTAGTTCGAACAAGGACACGTTTTGATCTTTAATCCGAGTTTAATCACCAATTGACCATCTTCTGGTCTATCCACTGGTCACTTGGCGATATAAATGTCTCTGAGCTTCAGTTTCCGCTGTCAGCGTGAAAACTCTCACGTTTGTGTTGAAACA
The DNA here is from genome assembly GCA_016801125.1 of Novumbra hubbsi. NCBI lineage: Eukaryota > Metazoa > Chordata > Actinopteri > Esociformes > Umbridae > Novumbra > Novumbra hubbsi. The sequence continues at coordinate 12,221 of JACXGK010007850.1, forward strand.
AAGAATTAAATGTGGCATGCAGAAAAGAACTCCACATAGAACGGACGTATGTACGTAGGGTACTTTAAAAAGGGGGTGGGGCTTTGTTGGTTTGTAAATCGACCGGTTACACTGCGTGATTATCTTCCTCCCTCTAAGCAGTTGAAACTTGGAACTTTACAGTCTGACCTCCTTTTCAGCCCAAAGGGAGGAAAAACATCTTGGGGTGGGTGGCTCACACTTTGCCAAGACTCCAACATCACTTCCTGTAGCATCTGGCAATGATCAGGGCCGGTCGTGGCAGACAGAGCTGGGGAGGATCTTTCTCAGATGTACTCAGATTCACCCTTTCACACACAGCTACTTCAGACCAAACACTGACTGATTCATATGTACACAGAGGATTTAAAATATGAAATTAATAAATACAAATACAATACATAAAATCCTTTCATCTTTATCTATCTTTGTTACACTCTTTCCCTTTCACTCTCTCTCTCTCTTTCAAATGTCTCTGACTTGCACATTCCTTCCCCCCCAACATCAACTTCCCCCTTTCTGAGTCTCTCCCCGTCTCTCCCTCAGGATGACGTAGGGCTGGAGGTGGGAGGTGAGCCGCATCGCCGTAGCAGAGCCGAGATGAGTCTCACGGCGTGGTTCCTGGTTAGCAGTGGGGGCACTCGTCACCGCCTGCCCCGGGAGATGATCTTCGTCGGCCGGGACGACTGCGAGCTCATGCTACAGGTGAGCACGGCTCCGACCGCTACGGCACGACATCACCCGACCCCACGTCCCTGAGCTCAGCACGACATCACCCGACCCCACGTCCCTGAGCTCAGCACGACATCACCCGACCCCACGCCCCCTGAGCTCAGCACGACAACACCCGACCCCACGTCCCTGAGCTCAGCACGACAACACCCGACCCCACGTCCCTGAGCTCAGCACGACAACACCCGACCCCACGCCCCCTGAGCTCAGCACGACATCACCCGACCCCACGCCCCCTGAGCTCAGCACGACAACACTTGACCCCACGCCCCCTGAGCTCAGCACGACAACACTCGACCCCACGTCCCTGAGCTCAGCACGACATCACCCGACCCCACGTCCCTGAGCACGACATCACTCGAACCCACGTCCCTGAGCTCACACCAACGAATGTGGAGAATAACTTCTTTAATGGACATTTGGTATTCGAAGATTGACATGATCGCGTCAGCTTTCGTCCGTTTTTCGTTTCCCCAAGGGTGATCGCAGAATTTTGAGTGGGGGGTTCAGGAAACACCTTGGAAAAGAATCTGACAATGGCAACATGATATTTCCACAGGCGGTAAGGTTAAAGCACACCACTTCCCGTGTTTGTAGTGGAGCCGTTGGTGTGTCTGCCACTGTGGGAGTGGTCAGATGGACAAGACCTTCTTTAATTTGACTTTAAACACCTGGAGATTAGGTGAACATAACTAGGCATCCTTAAATTGGCCTTTTAGACAACCCTGCTGTTTAAATTTAATATATTATTTTAAAATTCTATTCAAAATACTGTAGCTTAGAGGTATTGTATCTGGGCTTGGCATTATTTGGGTAAAATATTGTATCACTGGGTCATTCATTCGGCAGGTTTATCTAGGATCTAATTGGACCACACAATCCCTGACATCTGAGTAGGGTTCTTCTAGGAAGCTGCCTTCTGAAAAAAACGAATGTGCAAACTCCCTCAATTCACTCCCATTAGTTCAGCACTGTTTATTTTGCTTCAATAGGTAATCCAGACAGTGTGAGAATCCTCTCACACCAGCCTAAATTACTTGCCATTGAATAGGTCTATGGTACATTAGTAATTAGTTGCTGTAGAATAAATCAACAGTACAGTAGTAGTAGTATTTGGATGGATGGGTTTTGTTTTGGAGAGCATAGGGAAGGGATAGTCAATCTCACTGTGTGTGTGTGTCTGTGTGTCTGTGTTTTCATGTGTGTAAAGAAAAGGTCCCAGACAGAGTGCTCACTATTTATAGAAAGTGGGGCAGATAGCTCCTGAGTTACATCCATCCTGACTGAAGGAGCTTCTTTTTGATCAGCCTTGCTGTCGCCATGTCCCGTGCAGCGGAGAATGGGTATGGTGTTCGACATATCGTGTTAATGACAAACCGACCAATGGTAACATTTGAAACTCTATTTGAATTATGACAAATATATTTACTCACTTTATTCAGTCTGTCTAGGAATGTCTATGCATAAGTAATGTTCCCGCGTTTGCTAGTTTATTACTCACTGGCCAGGTATGATCAGTGGCCTCTCTCGTTCGCCAAACATAAATTTTCAAGGAATAGAATAGCCTTTATTTCCCGCAACGTAATCCTTGATTCCTGGACTCTAAGACACTTGGACCCCGGGGTTCACTTTCATGGAGACACAGATCACAGAGCCCTCTTCAAGCAAGATACTTCAAAGTGTTACTGCTAAACGTATCTGGGTTAGAATGAGGGGAATCACAGGCTGTTTATCCACCAGGGATCCCCTTTTCTGTGTGTCTCTCTGACCACCAGGCGAGGGAGAGAATAGCGGAGGCTTTGTTTAAATGGGGCCTGCCAAAGGAAATACGCCAAGAGGCCTGGGCCATGTGACTGGCTTTAACTGCTCCGTTGTCATGTAGTCACATGGGCATCTGAGTAATGTGCGAGTTTGAGATCCGTTGCATTCCGAACTCAAGACTATCACACTGGAAACGCAGCCCCTCCTGTGATGGGACATATTTATGTGTGAATTAGGTATTCCATGAAGGCTCTCCGCCTCTACCGTATTCTGTCTACATACATACGGAATGTAGTGCTCTGTATGTCTACTGTAAGTTTATATCGTGTGTGTGTGTTTTATGTTTCATCCTCTCCACGTTTCTTCCTGGATTCCACATTTTAATGTTACTCAGAATTCTTCTCGGTGAGCTTAGTCTGTAAAATAAGAGTTACAAATAAATGAATTAAGAAATAAATCAAGTCTGGGAGAGACTGTCCGAGTGTAGGTGTACAGATTCAGACCAGATCATCAGAACATCGGTGAACACGCCGAGATTAGGATCAGGGAAACAGACGATGAAGCTCCCATCCAGCCACGTCTCTCTTTCACTCACATCAGGGTGGAATCCAAAACCCAGGTCGTTGTGCTCTCTGAATGTGTGTCCCTCTGTAAGAGAGTCTGCCAGATGACGGCGTGAAATGGGTGGAAAAGAATTTGTGTGAAAAGTCAAGTTACATATGCAGTAGTTAGGACATCACATCAGTCCACTCACATGTTGATAAACTCGTAGGGATTTTAAACAGTGTAATTCAGACCACAGCTATTTGGCATGTAGGAAAATCAGAAGGGTCTCTTGTTTAGGGTGTATTGTATACGACCTGTCCCTGTGCAATGATCTAATCTGGTTGGATCAGGCTAGATCACTAACCAAATCTAGAGGGAAAGTAGCATCTCAACAATGAATGTGCATCACACAAAACTATGTGTAAAACTCTCACGCGTCCTTCATCCAATCTTATCAGGATAGAGCCATTTTGATAATGTCCTGACGCATGCAATTTCAGTTATTAAAGGAATTTACATGATTGTGTTTTGGATGTTTGCTTTAGCGCACATCTTAGAGAGACTCCTCAAAGGACGCCTCATATAAATCACACTTTAAAGAGCTGGCGATGCGCTATTCGAAAGAAATCAATACTTTCCCTCTTTCTTGTGGCACACTGTACCCACACATTGGGTACACGTCCAAACGCATAGGTTTCAAACCGACACACTGCTCCTTTAGCGAAAACTCTCCTCATCACTTTCCTATCCAATAAAGCATAAAATGCCCAAAGACACGTTTTGATTTGAGTCATATCTGCATCTCTATGTGGCAATGTTGAAAGCAGACCTGCAGCTGGAATGTGTGACAGTGTGGATGTCAGTACTGACCCGAGCCATTATCAGTCAGTACTGAACCGAGCCGTTATAAGTCAGTACTGACCCGAGCCATGTTTGTTTGTGCTTGCAGTCTCGGAGCGTTGACAAGCAGCATGCGGTGGTCAACTACGAAGCGGCCAGTGACGAGCACAAAGTCAAGGACCTGGGCAGTCTGAACGGGGTGAGTAAGAGGAGGGGGGGGGCATTGGGGGAGGAGAACAGAGGCAACAAAGGTCAGATGTTAAGTGTCTAATCTCTGAGCCAATTAAAACCGCTCCAGCTTGGTCTTAAGAGGAACTGAGCCGTCTTCGAACCATTTGAAGTCACAGGGTTTGCTTCATTCGTAAGGTACATATCCGTGGTCACAGCGAGCACGTGTTTTGTACCAACAAGCAAAGAAGCAACAAGAGGCAATGTTTTTTTTTTCTTCCCCCTACCGGATCTAGTGTGTCTACTCAACAACCTCTAAGCTTTTCACAGCAGTGAAATCAGTACGGAGCGAAATCATTTTTTGTCGGCCAGATGGTGCGAATCATGTTTGTTTGTGAGTTTGGCAAATGTATGGGTGTGTTGCTCCGTCCGCGTGTCGGCCAATCCACTGACACGAATCCACAGTGACACGTCCTGGACAGGAAGCTGGAGTCATACCCTCTTCCTCACGAGTTATACACCAGCATTCCAGCCTCGTCTGGGAGAGCCCGGGGAGGCAGGAAGTAGTACTCCCTTCCATGCCGAGCCAATCAGAGGCCGCTGAATCATCTGCCTGTCTTGCTGGTCTTTGGGACCGACATTGAGTCACAAGGGAATCACTTTTTAGCAGGGATTATGTGGGCTGGGTGCCGGCACCTTGGGTGCTACCATAAAGATGCAAGTGGAATCAGAATCAATTGTATTTATATTTTTCCCCACTTTTCTCACTATCATGCGATAGGATACGTAGCTGGTGATATTTAATCAACGTATTTGATCATTATATCATGTATTTTCATCTTAAGTATTGTGTGGAGGCCGTTATTTAAACACTGTTTGTCTACGGTCATATATGAAACACAGTATACGTATATTCTATTTTTATGGTCACTACGAAGGGCCCAGAAAATAGACATCACCTCTTGTACCCTTGATTAGGTTACTAGAGGGCGGAGAGAGACATACACGAAGTCAGTCTCAGGGAACTTAATCAGCGTCAGTGATGATTGAACATGGTTTCTCAGTGAGACCAGAGCTGTCAGTGTGCTGTTTTGGCTCTGCTCTGTACCTACAAAACGATAAACCTTGCCCTTAGTGGTTCACACTGCTAATGAGCGTGTCTCTTTTGACAATGCCGGACAATTCAACATTACACAAATGTATACCAAAGATCTGTTTGTCACTTTATAACAGCAATATAAGCGTCATGACACATTTAATATGTCAGGCAGTCAGCCTTATGCCTAAGTGTCACGGTGATTTAAGTTAGGGACTCGCTGTATAGCTGCGTCAGCTGCCTGGAGTTTGAATCCTGGCCACAGCATGCTATCAGTGTCAGGGGTCCCACAGAGGCTGGTGCAAATAGACTTAGTGCTGACTGGGGTGGATGGTTGGGCTGTTGGACTGGGGTGCCTTGTTATGATAGGTCAAGTTCCTGCTAGCTCAGTTGGGCTTGCTGGCCTGGGAATGAACTCTCCTCTGAGCACAAATGGGCAAGTGAATACTTCTTGTTTAAGTGAGAAGATTGATAAGAAGCAGAACTGCTTGGCAATAAGTAGATATGTCTCGATCTTCATTTCCTGCTAGAGTTGTTCCGTGACACATAATCACAAACGATGGGATTAATTATGACCTTGCTTTGTTGTATGAACTCCACAGGAGGTGAGGCAGAGTTACGTTCCTGACCAGTAACCAAAATGAATCAATTTTCTTTCTATTTTTGAGCAAGACACCCAAGGGTCTCCTAAATTAATACAATGTGAAAAATGTGAAATGTCCTCCGAAGTCTAGACAAGCATATCGCTTCTTATCGTCCCTCTCACTCAAACAGAAGGTTCACGGCAGTATATTCAACCAGGAAGGTTATGGCAGTACATTCAACAAGGAAATGTATGGCAGTACATTCAACCAGGAAGGTTATGGCAGTACATTCAACCAGGAAGGTTATGGCAGTACATTCAACCAGGAAATGTATGGCAGTACATTCAACCAGGAAGGTTATGGCAGTACATTCAACCAGGAAATGTATGGCAGTACATTCAACCAGGAAGGTTATGGCAGTACATTCACACTGAATGTAAACACATTCCCTGCCAACAGCCATGATTGCGTTTGCGCAATTCACTCATTCTACAGGATGACGCTGACACTCAGTGATTATTTCCTGTATCAAAATCCTACTTTCTCTACAAAACAATGTAGGGCAAGCAGCGAAGTAATGTTAAATGAAACGCAACGTCACATTGTTTTTGCGCGTTTCTTTCTTCTACTTTCTTCTTCTCTTTTCTCCTCACAGACATTTGTGAACGAAGTACGCATTCAGGAACAGATGTACATCACCTTGAAGATGGATGACAAGCTGCGGTTTGGTTATGATATCCTTTCAACCATTCCGGGAACGAACAGTCAGTTCATTCAATCGCTCGCTCCCAATTATCATTTGTCAAAATGGGTAGGCTGTTTTTGTTTACTCTATGGTAGTTTGGGACTTTACTTACTGGCTGTGTGTGTGTTTGTGTGTGTGGTGACAGAATCAATGTATAAGTGACTTTCCTTAACCATTCTAACATACCAACCTTTTCACGGTGGTGCGAGGTGAAATGACGGTCCCGGATGAGGCCCTGCAGGTGAGACTATCCGACTCCTGACACAGCATAACATCCTACACACATGTTGTGATGGGATATATGTAACCTGCACTATATGCAGACAGTTAGGTGCATCACATCTCTGCTGTACTCTATATGGTCCTCCAAGCATGTTCATTTCATGAACATTTTCAATAACAATCATAGTACAACCAAGTCTACGGAAGTAGGCTGATGAGCTTATCGTTTGGCTCATGCTGTGTCTCAGCATTACATGATATTTTTGTCTCTGACAAGCTCGCTGTCTCCCACCTTCTGTGTTCCTCTATTAGCACGAAAAGTTCACCAGTCAGCTCCAGCTGAGTAAAAAACCCTCTGGCGGTGAGCCCATCAAGTCACCTGCCAAGTCCCCTTCTAAGACCCCCAAGTCCCCTTCTAAGACCCCCAGGTCTCCAAGCTCTAGGCCAGCAGAGAGCAAGGCAGCTGAGGCCAACAGCCTGGAGCCGTCTGCCCAACCTGCCCAGTCGAACAAAGGAGAAGACAAGATGGCAGGTAAGAGCCAGCAGCACACAAGATGTACCGTCGGTGGCGTTCATAATTATATTTAATGACAAGCTTTTTGAATGAGTTTTCTGAATGACTATACAAGAATGTCATCATCCAAAACCCGTCTCTACCTCAGACCTTGGTTTCAGGTCACCGTAGAGCTTGCTTACCTCCTTTCAGGTAACGGTAGAATTGATGAATAAATCCCTCTAGTGTTCAAATGTATCCCGGTGAATAATAATAACAATTAAATTTTAGTTGATATGTGGGCAATCTAGCTTTTGATGCCTGATTTCCTCCTGCTCACATGTAAAGGCCTGGCAAGCCCAGATCCTAAATTGATTCTACCTGATCTCTTCAGGAAACAAAAAACAAATTAAGTTAATGATATTCCCTTTAGCTATAGTAGCATATCCAAAGGAAGTGAATAACCTCAGTTTATAAAATATGTTTGATACCTATCAGCAGGCTGTATAGCTGAGTCGGTTATTTTCTCTTGGATATTGACAGTATTCATGAAAATACGTAATTGTCTTTATATAACCCGTTCAACATTACACAGCAACAAGCACAGTTTGACAGTAAAATGTCAGGTTTTAACTAACAAATTATTCAATTATTTTTGCTGTGCCATTTCTACTTCCCCACCGTTTTTATCCATTTACAATGTGTATTTTGCATACAGTAAATTAAAACATTGTCTAACTTTACCAATTATATATCGCATAATGGCATCTGAGGAGAAGTATGCAAAAGGAAAAGTTGCTAGGGACATTATGCATTTATTTTAAAAAGTAGTATCCACAGAGTTTTTTTGAGTCTTATTTGTGGTCCAATTAGCAAAAAGATATGTTCAGTTTAAGTATTAAGTTCATTCTAAGGGAGTTTATTCGATCATACCCTCCACCCACTTACCCCCCCCCCCCTAACTGTTTCACTAGGAAAAACGTCAGCCTGCGTCAGAGGTTTTAATAACCCCATTGTCAGCAGGATTTTGTTGAAGCGTCCCTAAAATGAACCCGGTATTTTGAGCTACTGTCTTGGTTCTGCCCACATAGTGTCTTATCTGTTGGGCCCACAACATCGTAGACAGATGAGCATGATACCAAAAGACAAGAATTTAACGACACAATGTGGCGGCTGGTGCTGGGCCCTCTCTACTCTCCCCCCTCTCCCCCTGCACACGATCAGTAGCCACGTCTCTGAGGTGGAGCTTCAGCTGGGGTTGGTGTGGCGGGCTGTGGATATTTTCGAGATGTACAGGATATCCGACTGTCAGCGGTATGGACGTAATATGTAGGAGTCTGAGGGAATGTCTTGAGTAGCTGGTTCATCCCAGACGGCACTGGGCAAGTGTCTGGCTGTAAACAGGGGAACCCTATTCCCCGGTGCATTGGCACTCGAGGTCGTTAAATCAATCATTATTTCAGGCCTAGGCCACAGTTTGAGCTGTCGGGATCAGGACAACAGATGCTCTGAAGCTGTCGTATCGGGCCCGAGCGATGATACCGCGGTACCCAAACCCTGCTTGCCCCCCCCCCCCCGCGCTAGTTTAATTACAACATCTGCAGAGCGGAGACTTCAGCTGGGGACGTGTAATGATAGGGAGAGACACATCCACGCCTGCATGTCCCCTGGATCATCCGAACAGCCATTAAAAAAATGAGAGGCGAAGAGCGTTTACGTGTGTTTCTCCTACCCGTGCCACCTGGCTACTTCCGACGGGTTAATTGTCAGCTTTATGCTAATGTTCTATCCCGCCCCGCCGAGTCCGGCAGACACCGTATGTTCCCCTTTCCTCTCTGCTGCCCGCCACGGCGGGTTCAATGAAAATAAGACGCTGGCGAGCCGAGCTCCCCGGTAGTCTTGCAGCATTCGTAGCCTCCTCGCAAAAACCTGTCCAGTGACGCGTCCTCCAGAACATAGAAATAAATAATAAACCCAGTTTCACCAGCCTGTTTTGAATTCAGATCCATGTGTCAGTTGTGTTACGTGTTGAGGTCATTGATGCCAGAGGACCAGCGGGTGTGTCCCTCAGTCTCAAGGTGGGTGGGTTATGTAGGTCAGCTGAGCGCCTAAATCCTACCCCTCATCCAGCTGTAAGACGGAAGAATGGATATACGCAGAGCAGCTGCGCTGAGGAAGCATTGCGTGATAACCATTACCAGCCTTTTGTAACTCTCATCAGTTGCCTTCTCTAAGACTCTGAATGTCGTAAATCTTTGCTGTCTGAAGAAAACCTATTTTCTCCAAAACCGACACTTTTCAGGAAACGGGAAAAGGAACACTAATTATCCATGAACTAAATTAGGATTATGAAACTTCCAAAGTAAGGTATGTAGGTAGCCAAGCAATAACAGCATCCGACCAGTAATAGTACGGTAACTAGATCACTAGGTGAAAACATGTTGTTTTGTCAATAAGCATAGGCATATAACCCTAATTGCTTCCCGTGTCTTTGCTGCAAACAAGAATATGTTCTCAGCCACTCTGTAGAGGGTAATAATAATCTATTTTGCATAGGCTGAACATTGAGAGATGTGTCTGCTGTAAATATATGCTTTATAAAAATAGAATAGTAATAAAAGGTCACAATGTTTTCTTATGAGACAGCGTATGTTTCACAAGCACAGCGCTGATACAATCGCGTCTAATGTATCTAGTGAAGAACCCCTGTGTTTGTTTTCTAGCGGACAATGCGGCATTTCACAGAGGAACGCCTCTGTACGGACAGCCCTCCTGGTGGGGGGATGGGGATGCAGACGATGAGAACTCCTTCAAGCAGGAGACGAAGATGTGTGGGAAGAAGCATGAGAGCCCAGCAGCAGGTAAGAACCAGGTTGCCGATGTGTCTAGAGAACCTTGCCCATTGTTTCCATTATTGGCACCAGAATCACGATAATAGTTTCTCGTTACTTACTCTGAAATAATCCAGTAGCTCTCGCCTGAGTTGGGAAATGAAGAACATATCAAATGTGGCCTGTAAGTAGGGAAATGTGGGCTTTGTGTTAATTCCCGAGGCTTATGTGTGTGTGTGTCCAGGCTAATGGCCACCCGGACTGGCGGTACAAAGTGTGTACGAACTGTGTGGGTGTTTTTACGTCGGTCCAGGGGGCTGCGATCCCGTCATCTTGTGCGGGGACCGGGGTAACGGGATTATAGATTAGGCCCGGCTGGGATGCAGCGGGACCCCCTGTGGGGGCCAGAGTGTAGTGGGGGCTGGCCGACTTAGTGCAAGACCTCAGAGGCGTTCTCAGACTGACAGAATCAGTCTCCGCTGGGCCGCGGCAACGATGCATGTCCCCGGCAGCCTCTTAGGGAAGCCAAGGCGTTGGAACCAATTGAAATCGGCATTCCCGGAAAACCCGGTGGACTTTCGTTTTTACCTCAAACATGGGAGTGGTCGGATCGACCGTGGAGCTCAGTAAGTTGACGCAATTTCGCGGTTTCTTTGTGTGATCATTGGCATGGGTTGACAATGACTAGAACATGTATATTGAAAACATAGGCTACTCTTACATTTCAGTTCTACTTCTGGATTAAGCGACATTCCATCCACACGGAGATATTTATACCACAATCATATTCATATTCACTGGCGTTTTTTTGTTCATTGCAAAATGGTTGCGAAAGCAGTGTGAGAACGTTGGTATAGCAAATCTAGGTGATAGTGAGGCTCATAGAATGGGCAGTGACCCGAAGGAAAGTGTCAGGCAGTTGGCCTGTCTTTAGAGGACACGGCCCATATCTCTGTCCCTCATGTCAACATAGTGCTCAGGCATTTGAGGCAACTGTAAGCCGTGTCTCTACGGTGTCATTAAAACAGATCCGGGGTGGAAATCATGGTCATTAAATGTAAATGATATGTGTCCGTCGCGGACCGCCTGTAATGACCAGGGCCGTATGGTATTTTAAGCGGTTAGTTGGTGCTGTAGGATGTAGTTCATGGTGTTAAGGGTGTTCAATGTGATGGCATCGCAGCGGGCGCGGACTTGATTTTAACGTCAGGTTCTCATTGATATGGTTGCTTGGATTTAGCTTGCAATTAGTTTTACAATTTGGTGACGCTGATTTTTCAAAGTGCACTGAATCTGAAAGTACTGACACTCCGTGCCTCAAGTGCCTTAAAGTGAAGTCACTAAGAAGTCAGTGAGGACAGCGCTCTTTGTTCAAAACAAGACACCATATCCACTCTCTCATTCCCACCCAGCCTCTCCCTCTCACACTCTCTCTCTGTTTGTCTCTCTCTCTCTGTCTTTCTCCATCTCTCTCCCAGGGTCATTCATTGTCCATTTAGTCAGGGAACCTCAAGCATTGAATTGCATCGTCTGAGAGCTAAGGCATTTTTAGTCAACAGTGATCGCTTGGACTGGTGTGGAGGAGAGAGAACACCTTAATTATTCAGCATCCTTTTTATTGGGAGTTGAAAAAAAAGCATCCATTCAGCATCCGTAAATAAGATATATTCACACTAGAGGTAAAAGTGACCCTATACCCCTTGTGTGTTTGTGTGAAGAAGCTGTCTATTCCCACCCACGTACCCTTGTAGAAAAGCTGAGTGGAAACAGAAGGTAGCAGGGAAGGGGATGTGAAACATGCTCATGTGCTGTTGAATATTCTCTGCTGTAGCCCTGCCCCCCCCCCCCCCCCCCCCCCCCCCCCCCCC
>JACXGK010007851.1:0-24100 GCA_016801125.1 Novumbra hubbsi
AGGAATAGATGGTCATAGCTCTATGGCCAATAAGGAATAGATGGTCATAGCTCTATGGCCAAACAGGAATAGATGGTCATAGCTCTATGGCCAATCAGGAATAGATGGTCATAGCTCTATGGCCAAACAGGAATAGATGGTCATAGCTCTATGGCCAATCAGGAATAGATGGTCATAGCTCTATGGCCAAACAGGAATAGATGGTCATAGCTCTATGGCCAATCAGGAATAGATGGTCATAGCTCTATGGCCAAACAGGAATTTCATGGTTCTAAATTCAACATTTTCGCTTGGATTAATAAATCTGGACGGAATAACGATAACCTCTCTTTTAGTATATTACGTCTAAGCCTCAATTTCACAGTCTGTTGGAATAGAGCATGAAGACTTCAGATCGGCAGCCCGATCATTAACCCTTTGTGGTACCAGGGCATTGCTGTTGCCTAGCGTGTTTATTTCAGTCTTCTTGGGTTAATCATGACAGGAATCCGGTGACTGAGTTATGAAAGAATATGCCCATTCTCATTTGCAGTGTAATTCCCACATCGTTTTTTTCTTTCATCACATTTGTGAAAGGTCTTTTGACCTTTGTTTAGTTGGATACGGAGTCATTTAAAGAACTTGGATCGCTTAGTATTCATACCATCTCAATCAGAACTTCAAACTCAATAAGAATTTGATGATGCATTACAAAGATGCAAAAACAAATTCAAGTTCAATCTAATTGTCTTTTATTTCAATATTTTTTTTCTGGTGCTGTCCTCTTCAAAGCAGTCTTTATTTAGCCCATTTAAATCTCTGACGACTGCAGGTTAAATCCCATATATTCTTTAACCACGTAGCTTTTGGAGAAATTTAAAATAACCATGAAATTAGAGCTCAGATATAATCTACTTAAAGAGAGAATGTCTTTATTTCACCCAGGTTTATAAATCCAGCCAGAAATCCATAATTTAGAATGGCTATATGCTAAGAATAGAGAAATCCTGGGTGGCACAGCAGATAAGACCTGATGAGCAAACCAAACAGGGCATCTTCAAAGCCACCATATGAAACTAGTCAAAATACGAAGTGAACATTTGGGTTGGGATTGTATGATTAAACACTGTTCAAAAAGCCTATGAATTTAATTAAAACGTGTGTGCTTATATTACCTTGTAAATGGGCTAACACATATCATGCATGTGAATTGCCACTGAATTATGAGAAATATAATGACAATTTATTCTATGTTTTTAAGATTTAAAGGGGCTGAAAAGGTGCATTCTGGGAATGTTTAGAAAAAAGGGGAATTTCATGAAAATAAGACCTCAGCGTGTTTTGCCGTGTGGAATCTAGATAGACAGCATACAATCCATAGTGGCTCCTGTATAACCTGAAGAGGTCTCCTGCATTAGAACACACAAACGTAAATGATTTACTTGCCCATGGTTTCCATCTGTCTGTGATTTCGCACAGCTCTCTCCAATACAATCCCGTGCCGCTGAAACAGACGAATGTTACGTCTTCACTTCCCATCTCTCCAGACATGCATCAGGAATTCATACGGAGCCCATCTGTTCTTTATGGGCCCCGATAAATGGGCCTCCCGCCGCCCCGCTACGCGTCCTCTATTTTCATTATTCAACAGCGTCTCCACCAGCTAGTACAATTGAGAGCTTAAAGAAGGTGAGTGGGTGGAGGTGGGTGGGTGGGTGTCTGACCTCTCCGCTACCTGATGCGTGTGCCAAAGGCGTTGCCGAGACGACAGAACCTGACAGCCAGTGTGCCCTGCCTTAGGTCTAGTCGTTGGACCCGGACTCCTTTGGGTTCCATGTTCCGTGTTGCCCCCTTTGATTCGTTCCCACCACGAGCCCCGCCCCCGTCCCTCCAAAGTATTCCACCGATCGGTCATGCACCATGCTAAGCCCTCCTTCTCCCCTCTCATCCCAGCTTCACCACACCTTCCCACCCGCACCTCCGTTGTGACCATCTCCACCCTCAGGCTGGTAATTGAACCTACGGCTCATATTACTCATTAAGCCAATTAGGCAAGGCCGGATCCGCAGTGAGCACAACCTTTAATCCTATCGGGGGTTTGTCCTGCCAAAAGAACCACAGGACAGCTGTGACTGACACGTCTACACACACAAGTACAACTCACACACACACACACACCAAAGACCATTTGAATTTCATTTTCTATAAGTATCCGTGTGTAGGTGTTATCTGAAATGACAGCATCTATACTCACTCATTGTTTGACACACCGCTAAAGAGGATTTGTGTATTTCGAGTTAGTTCACTCTGTGCTGGTACATTGCCAGTCTAGTCTGGGGGCCTGTTGTTCAGGGGGGGTGTGATTGATGAGCTGTTTTGTCCCACCCCCACCCAAGGGTTCACCTGGCTAGCTACTCAAACCAGCATTGAGTAGAACCAAATCACTGGTCAGCATTGGCAACTATCCGTCCAGACATGACATTAACAGCCATGGAAAACAATGCCCAATGAGAAGTTGCGTGATTATTGACCGAGCAATGAAAAATGAGCGTGGGCGTCTGTGTGTGTCATTTCGGGCGTGAAGGCGTGTTGTGTCTCTCCACTGACATAATACCTTCCACAAACGACCAAGCTTTCCAAGCCCAAGAGCAGAGACAACCTGCAATATTAAGCATTCAGTCAAATCTCTGTCAGTCCTCTGTCTCAGTGCAGCAGGATGCCTCAGCTGTAGGCTAGGCGAGGGGGGACGACAGACCTCCAGGGCCCCAGCCCAACCATTATACCCAGGGAGGTTGCACTGATCTGGGGCTTGTTAGCGCGTTAGCGCAGCAGGGAAGGGGCCATGGGTGTCACCGCGTGCCACATTCGAAGTAATTAACTCAGGTTCTTCCAAGAGCCTGCGTCCAGAGGGGCTGCGTGAAGTGCACTTCTTTGGACCACACCTAATAACTGCTCATGATGATCTGGATGAAAGTAGGGAGTAGGAAGCAACCTGGGGACGTGTTAGGGAGTCAGTTGGTTAGTCATCTCATTTCCTATCTGCAACCGCACTGGCAATGATACGTCTTGCTGCTCTTTGATAGGCAGCACTGTAAACAATCGGGGCATGTTGACTAGCAAGTCGATTGCTTTTGATTGAGTGTGAATCCAGAGGGAGGCACTACGGACACTCGATAAGTCTCCCTCTCTGACCGTCGAGCTGCCGAGGGGTAAACGGCACTGCTCTCCGGGCACGGGCGATCAGCCGGTCATCCATCAGCGAAATGGCAACGCGGCCGGCTACGGCCGTTTTCTAATTATTGGGACTGCCAGCTATGATAACTTGTCGCGATCCGTCACAGACGGATGGATTTCACCGAAGGAGGGATAGGGGAAAGATAGCGGGCCAATTTAAATGAGCAAAGACGGGATTGGATCACTTTCATCCGTCAAACAAAATGGTGGAAAAGTGGCCCTGCCGCTCTCATTTTTCAATCTACTTGCGGGAATCGCAGACAATACCACTCCATCACAAAAACCCACTCGTACTCTCCTGAAGACGCCGAACCTGAACACGCGGAGCCTGAAAATACCGAACCTGACTGGAGCACACGATATAAAGCCTCCAGTGTCAGTAGACAGATTTGGGTCCTGAGCGAGTTTAACGACATATGTTCTGCCCATGCAGAACTCAAGGCTGCAAAAACCCACACATGCCAACTCGCTGTGACCGCTGGGCCCCCAGCTGGGCCAGTCATACCTGGCAGGCTCTGGTGCCTTCCGGAGGCAGGGGGGAGAACGCCACCAAGCCGTTGATTTTCCTCCCCCTTAACCACCGCTGATTGGCTGAATTAAACGCCCTCCAGGCCCCTAAACATCTTGTGTCTGATCCCTAGGCCTCTCCCCATTATGAAACACCCATGCATATACATACACCGACTCCACCCGAATGACACAGCATCACCGGGGGAGCTCTGCAAACGGAACTACAGCCCTGTCACCTTGGTGTAGGGTTAGATGGCAGGGTGAGAGCACATTTTAGCTGTGTGTTCATCACACGGGCAGGTGGGCTCAGCTAATTGCTCCTGGAAGACGTACAACTGTTTTCAGAATGTCAGCTCACTCAGCACTTCAGGGTGCGGAGGCGATGATCAACCGTACCATCCCTCAGGGAACACAGGGCCGCGTCAGTAGTACGGTTGTTTTCCTTTCTGCTGTAACCGGAGATGTGACTTGTTCAGAGAAACGTCCGCCACAACCGAGAACAAATGTCTGTTCGGTTCTTAATAAAAGCCATTCACACAGGCGGTCTTTCTCCATAAGTTCCCCCTGAAAACGTATTCTCTGAGATATTGTCCTGCTCCAGGCAATCCTCCACGTGACTTGGTCTCCACAGGCCAAGTCACTGCCAAAGTGACTGCTCCCTTTGTGCCTTTCCCCATTTAACGCCCATTGTCCTCGAGTTCTCCGTTGAAATGGCTCACTTTCTTTCCACCAGTTTCCACCTCCGGCAAGACCACTTCGCTTTGGTCCCCGGCGTGACTCAAACTTTGTTTTCTTCAACTTGACTTGTCCCTTCCTTACAGCCACTAACACCCCCTCGCCTCGTCAGCCAGGGAGCTGTGGGACGCGGCGATAAAAGAAGAGCGGGGCGGGGAGAGACAGAGAACCGGAAAAAACCAAGGGATAACGATATAACGAGCGAGAAGGAGAGTCCTCCTGTCTCGCTGGCAGAGTTTTAAGGGGCCTCTGTATTCTGTATTTAATGAGGACACAGTTTGGTCACTGCAGGTCGCTTGAGGAGTCGCGCCGGCGTCCTGAAAATTGGACTTACAGGGAAGGAGATTAACTTTCATTTACTCCCCACATCTGTCCACCCGTCACGTCGTCCCTCGCACTCCGTCAGCCAGACTTCCTATCGAGCGCAAAGCGGTAGCCCACGCCTTACGAAGACACTCTCTCAGCTTGCGCACACCGGCAAATCCGGTGCTTAAAAAATGAAAAGACTCTGAAGTACAGGGCGTCTTCTTAAAAAATAAAAAAAACATTTGTTGCCTGGAATTGCGCGGAATGAATCATTCAGGGTTATTGTTCTGACTGAACGGGACGGGATGGAGACTCTACGACTGCGGCTCCCTGAGGCGTTCAATGAATGATGAACCCCGCTCTCTCTGCTCCACCCAACTCCTTCACGCAGATGGAACGACAGTGACCCAAATCTCTCCATCACATGTAACTTACTAGGAGCTTGTCTCCACGGAAGGAGCTCTTACGCCTCCAGAGGGCTGTGGTGTTTTGAGTGTGTTTGTTTGCTTGCTTTCCCCTCAATTCACACACACACTCCAGTGCAATCTCTGAGAAGCAAAGTCAAAACGTTGGTGAGTTCTTCGCTGAGCCAAGTGTTGACCCCGTCTCTTCGTGTATCCCCACTGCAGAGACCAAAACGGGGTCTGAACATTTGAGCTTTTGGTTTAGTGCTATTTTTCGTTTGCATTCACAACAATGCTTCATGCATTGGAAATAGGTGCTGGTAGTATTCACTTTTCTGCATTAAAATTCTAGCGGAAAGCAGACGTGAGACAGTTCCGCCGTTTGAGTTGGAAAGCAAAAGCTTTCGCTTTTAGTTTGTCATGTGTGTGCTGGTTTGTGCTGGATTCTCCATCCCTGTTTGTGTGTGTGGTTTCCCTGGGTCCTGCCCAATGCAGACTGAGACTGTGAGTCAACTGACTAGCAGTTTAGGGCACCAATGAATTGAAATGAATGAGAGTGTTTTCATTCTTCCATCTGCTCATCCGACAGAGTGGTGTTGGGGGCAACAGGAAACTGGTGACACGCCTGTGTCTTGGCATCTGTATTGGCTAGCTGTTCCCCTGGTGCAACTGGATTGGCTAGCTGGTTCCCTGCTGCATCTGGATTGGATATTGGTTCCCCTGCTGCAACTGGATTGGCTAGCGGTTCCCCTGCTGCATCTGGATTGGATATTGGTTCCTCTTGCAGCAAAACACATCCAACTATTAACCAACTCTCCCCATCTCACACTTTCTACCCTTCCCTTACTATCTCTTTCTCTCCCCCATCTCTCCCACACCAAATCTATCTCCCCATTTCTCTCCATCCCCCTCCTACTGCCCTTTCATCCCTATCTCTCTCACTCACTCTCTCCCTGTCCGTCGCTGCATTATAGGCCAGCCAAACCTCTTTACAGTCCATTTGGCATAGCTGTAACTGCTGGTACAGATATATTTGCACCTTATCAGAGGGACATGAACGATTCAGAGCACATGATGGAGGTAAGGCTTTTTCAAGGGGTACACACACACACAGGGCCAATTTGACGGGGCCTGAGCTTCTTGCTTCAGGTATTGCCAGCATAGAACTTCCTTGGCAGGGAGATAGAGATGAGGCAGGGGGAAACAACCGGTGCGGCCCCAATCACTCACAACATCCTCCAGGCCTCGGGGTAAAGAGGGGTGGGGGAAGAAAGTGAGAGAGATTAAGGGAGTGAGCGAGTGTGAGAGAGAGCAACTTACTACTGTATCACTGCTATCACACGGGGCTCCGGAGAACCCAACCCAACTCGCCTTTCCTCCCACTGCTCCACCTTGTTGTTTTTAAACAACGCCCGTTATTACTTGTCTGCTGAGCTCTGGTGCATTTCACCGAACTGCCGAGGACTCTGCGGGGACGGGAAACATATTAACACACACAAGCCTATCTTCCCTAACCAGTAACCCCACTCATAGGGAGGGCTGAGGCGGCAGCTTTGGCAGAAGCTGATATGGCTCCGAATAAACTTCAAAACCTCGAACTGGCTAATGGAAGGGGTCCAGTTCTATTCTTTTAATAAGTGTAGATTTGGCAGGGGAAACCATGGGCTGTGTATATATGACGTCGGGTAGCCTGGCAATCAAAGTGTTGGACCGACAATCGATCGGTTGCCGATTCTAATCCAAGAGCTGACAAGGTGATCTGTGAGTCCTCAAGCAAGGCGCCCTCAAGCAACAACGTGAGCTAACAAATTTGAAAAGATATGAATACGCGGCACGCTGGCCGGGCTCCTGCACGCGGTGCCACCCTCACGAGGAGGAACGAGACAACACCCCGCCCCACTACCTCCTCTCTTCACGAGACGCTTTCAGGAGTCTAATTTGCCATTTCAATCGACAGTGCCACATGTATTCTTCATGGTGTGCAATTCAAGACGCCACACGACGCCCCGGCGGTGTTGAACTGTGCACGGCCTCGCTGGGTCTTGTCAACAACAGAAAGGGTTGCGCTGTTTAAGTCTAGGGTGCTGTCGGCAAACTAGCTTTTGAGTGTTGAGACCCATAAGTGAGGGTATGTGAACTCTCCCAGTTGAACTGTGGAGACCGTCTCTCCCCTCTCGTCATCCCTCGTCATTTCTCGGTCTCTCGTTGTCCCTCTCTCCCGCTACATCGCGACTACTTCTACTGCCTTTCTCTATTTCTCTCTCTTTTACCATCTCCCTGTTTGTTTCTCTTGCTTTGTCTCCCTTTGTAAGCTTTGTACAGTGTCTCACAGCGCCGTCTCCAGACAAGGAATCTAACCCTACTTCAGCACTGAAATTCCCGACCAGAAGGTTTTTTGGGAAGAGTTGAGAAATACATGTCGGATCCAAGTCCACCCCGCCTGGAATGTTGGTTTTGTTTCAGTACACAGTCAACAGCGTCACCAGCAGTGGGCTGAGAGAACCGAGTCTGTTTAGGGGGGGGATTTCACCAGGCAGGGGCTGAGAGAACCGAGTCTGGCTAGGGGGGGATTTCACCAGGCAGGAGCTGAGAGAACCAAGTCTGGCTAGGGGGGGATTTCACCAGGCAGGAGCTGAGAGAACCAAGTCTGGCTAGGGGGGGATTTCACCAGGCAGGGGCTGAGAGAACCAAGTCTGGTTAGGGGGGAGTTCACCAGGCAGGGGCTGCGGTAGTGACATTTGAGGAGCTTCCCGGAGTGGAAATCTAAAGCAGCTCTCATCAGGGCAACACAAAGGACAGGAGAGCTTGCTAACTCCTTATCTACCCTGTCTCTCCCACTCCCTCTCCCACTCTCACTCTTCTTGTTTTCGGTCTCCCTCCTTTTCCCTTCTCTCTCCTCTCCTCCTCCACCCCTTTCCACCGAAGAAGACTCAGAGGATGGGGTTCTGTTTTCTGGCAAAAAAAAGTTGTGTGTTCAGTGAGATAGAAAAAGAAGAAACAGCAATCCTCCATTGAGGGTGTTGGCAGAGTTGCCGGGTGAAAGCTATAAATACACAGAAGGCAAGTGTTACCGACCACATTACCGCTCGCATAATTCTGAACTTGTCAATTCACATCAGAGCCACACTTGATCTACCGACACCGAGTAGAATATCTTCCTAAAGATAGCTGAACAGTTTCTGTCGATCTACCATTTAATTTAAACAGGATTGAGCACGTAGCAGCAAGAACAATAGATTTGATCTCTAATTGTATGCGCAATGATGACGTGGATGTGTGTACGTCTTAACCTTAACACCGCAAGCAGCTGCATCGCCAAGCTAAATACAAATAAACACTTTTCAGGTGCACACCTGTACCATGACTCATCAGGCACTAAGTGTGCACTACCATCTGGTCTGGTAGTGGTACTGGCAGGGTCCAAATGAAGCTGAATTGTATTACTGGATCCCAAAGTGTGGCCAGAATAGTTTGGTATAATAGGATGATACTAGAATACAAAATTGGGGTATTGTCTTTATAATATGGAATAAGGTGGAAAACGAGCACAAAATGAGCTGATGGAGGCGTTGTTGTTGAGCTGATGAAGGTAGGGTCGTTAATCTGATAAAGCTGTGCTAAATGGAGGGTGAAACCTTGGGTTTCCCACAAATACAGAAATACACATTTGCTTGTTTTTAGTCAATATATACAATTCTGAGGTAACAACTTAGCTAAAGACATAACTTAAACATGATGTCTCAAACGTGAACTAGTCATGAGTTACACAGTCGCAAGATTACCCAGCAGGCTCATGTTAAACATCGGCCATTTGCTTTTGTGAAACTACTCCTAGTTACACGACGGTGTGGCGGACCAGCAAGACAATTATGTTCAATTAATCTTTCAAAAACCTTTACCTGTTCGTGGTTCCTATTTGGCTCAAATGTTTCCCTCTTTCGCTTCTACCGAAAGGTTGTGTGAATCAGAATCGGTAGTTACCTACTGAGGTGAGGTATCTTTTTTTTGTCAACCCGACCATGTTGTTTTATTCAGTACAGTAGTGAACAACGTTGTAGCCTAGCGATCGATATTCCATTGTGGACAACCGTGTCGTTATGTCATGTGCTGAACCCTTGCTTGCCACTTGCCAGTATTATTTATTCTTGCCCTGCATCATAAACGTTTTATTTCGTTCAGCAATAAGTTATGGCTTGAAGGTACTCCAATGCTGGTCTGTTGACATAGAAATTCAGTCACCATTTGGCATCTCACTTACTGCACAGCAAAATAGGAGCCACCACAGGTGCACACACACACACACACTCACACACACACACTCATACACACACACACACTCACACTCACAGAAAGTCACTCCTCGAGGCAAGATGGAGGTTACAGATTTGACAGAAGAAACACTTGTTTTTAGTCTATGGCTCTATGTGTGTGTGTGTATCTTATAGAATTGCTCTGTGTGCAAAAGCGTGTGATGGTATATATATATATACGCGTGTGTGTGTGTGTGTGTGGGTGACGATCCTCTCAGCATAGAGGGTTGATGGGGGTGGGGAACGGATAACAAGAGCCGGTTCCCTTTGACAGTTTCATCTGTTCCACCATCTACCTTTATCTGCAGCCAACATCTGTGGCGCTCCGTACGGGGGAAGAAACTCCACGGCTCAGAGGGAACACTCCCAAAACCCTCCCAAACCCCCCCCCCCCACCCCTTGACTGTCGCCGACACGTCAGATTACTTTACGCCCGCTCAAAATTAAAACAGTGCCAGCACAAATCCCCTCCAGGTATACGAGGGAGCCAGAGAGGGGAGCGTTACGAACCGGCGCAATGCTTTAAATAGAACGGGAGATGTAGAGGAGCAGCAGGCGGATCGATGGGTGGAGATCGAGGTGGTGCGTTTTCTGGCGTTTAGAGCTACGGGATATTAACCAGACCACTGAAAAAGTATCTAAAGAAGGCCGCCTAGTTGTCTTAGGGATTCTGCTCTAAACGTCAACGTTTGCCAAGCCAACTAGCCTGGTATAATTAGGGTAAATGTTTTCTTTTTTCCACCCCCAGAAGTAAATAGACGGAGGGGGGGGGGGGGGTGTGAGACACCATGTTGCCAGGGAAATTGGGCATCTCAGGTAAGAGTCCCCACTGACCCTGAGAAACACTTTCCGTATAGTTTATTGGGACGCTGTCATTGTCACGCTCGACGTCAGGGAGGATGCATCTTCTAAACAAACGGTTCGCCTGACATGTAATCAGCCGTTGGCTATTAGATGCGATGATCGTTGACAAAGTGCCGGTCGCCTCTTTAACACACCTGCAGATGAGGGCGTGTCAGACAGAGATAGTAGAGCAACTTAACATGTAATCCTAATGACATTTGTCAAGACGATAGATGCATGGAGACTTTCTCGGCCTAACATTCTCCTAAAATAATAATTAGACGTAGTCCGGCTTGTCAGCTAACTGGTAAATGACCTAAAAAAACACCTGTTCTTCAGTTAAATGGGCAATTCACAGCAATGGTTCGCATATGAAACGAAACATTGAGAACTGAGCATTCTGCTGCATGTCCCAAATCGGTTGAGAACATGGAAAGCAAAATCACCAACCAATTGAGGGCTGGATTCAAACTCGCACCGAAAAATCTAAGTAAACAATTGAAATCACAGGCTGTTCCAACTTGTGTGAATTTTATCATGGCACCTAATAACGTGACTCAGTAGTGTGTGTGTGTCCCACGGGCCTGTATGCACGCTTGACAATGTCTGGGCATGCTCCTGATGAGGCAGTGGATAGAGACCTGTGGTCAGATGTAAAGGTGGTCAACTGAGCTCTGTTCTGTGGAACGTGAGGGCCAGTCAACGGCATTGATGCCTTCGTCATCCAGGAACTGCCTACACACTCTGGCCACATGAGGCCGGGCATTGTCCTGCACCAGGAGGAACCAAGGGCTCACGGAACTGGCGAAAGGTCCGACGACGGGTTTCTGAGGATCGAATCACCTCTGACTCCCCAGCAATGCCCCTCCCCCCACAGACACCCAGCGAGCCCCTCCCCTCACAGACACCCAGCGATGCCCCTTCCCCACACAGACATCCAGCGATGCCCCTCCCCCCACACAGACACCCAGCGACGCCCCTCCCCCCACAGACACCCAGCGGTCCCCCCGGTTGAGTCACTTACCACGTGCAGCTCCAGGTAGTCTCCCAGTCCCTTGGCGCTCTCCACGCGGACCAGCACGGCCTCTTTCAGCTGCGTGCTGAAGCCCACCGCCAGCCGGTCTGCCCGCGTGCTGGGCCGATCGTTGGGGGGCCAGGTGTACGTGATGAGGGCTCCTCCTTTCCCGAAGATGTATGTCGTCCCAGCTGTGGGGGAAGGACGAGGCAGGCGTTAGCCACTTTCGCGGGGTGTCCCCGGGGGAAACGGAGAATACAAAACAAAGGGTTATTGAGAGAGATGGCTTTTTCGCCGTCCGGCGGCATGAAGCACTGCCACAGGACAGGGACTAATGTCTCTAACGCTGACGGTGTTCTCTCGACGCCCAGCAGGGCAGGATGAGGGCGCCGTCAGACACCAGGGGGCGACCTGGGGTCACGTACCCACGCTGCCGGAGGACGACCCAGGGCGTGGCATTAAGTCCTGGTCAGGTTACCTGTCACATGGGACAACTACAGGTCGGCCCCGTGACACCAAACCCAGACCCCGCCTCCCCTCCCCACCTCCCCCCACGCATCTCACCCTCGGCCGCACTCCCCCCCCCCCCCACTAGAGGTAATTGCTTTCTCAGACTCGCTCTGTTGTTTTCTTCCTGGCTGTATTATTTTAGCGCTGACTAATTATCACAGCGTGGCAGACGGGCTAAAAGAAGAGCCGGCAGAGAGAGTGAAGGAGGGGTAGAACGGGAGGGAGAGAGAGAGCGGGAGGGAGGGAGGAATGAGAGGTGACAATGTGATAAGATGTGATGGTTGTATGTGATAACCGCTGCGAAGGGGCAAACTTGCAGACAGTGTTCACCTGTTCCTGCATACACCCCTTGACTGTTCCAGATGAGAAGACACACATGGTGGAAAGCTGATCTAAAATGGCCCTCAGTTCAAAAGCAGCCATGTTGCATTGAGACTGACAAACAGTTCCAGACGCTGCCACACTCAGGTGCGAATCTCTCCTCTCTGTTCCCCTCAGCTTGTGAATCTTCGGCTCTCTGGTTCCAAGCTTTCCAATCTAATTTTATTTTCTAAATAAACAAGATTATGCGTGACTGAATACTCCAACTAGCACACAGTATGAAATGCCAGCTCAGGGGAAGTTCGACAACAGAGAGATTCACTAACTAAAGTTGGACTGCCTGTCATTGCGGGATAAATGGACAGGGTGATGATGGTTATGGCGTTAATGGTGGTTATGTCGTTGATGGTATAATAGTGATGATAATGTTGATAATGATGATGTTGGAGATTATACAGTAAATCTGATAATCATGATCATGTTGGTGACAATAAAATAGTGATGACAATGTTGATAATGACAAAGGTAACAATGATGAAAGTGGTTATGTTATTGTTTTGTTGATTATGATGATGGCGGCCATTACGGTGTTGGTGTTGACTTCTGTAATGACGATGTTGGCGATGCCGAATATGCACGTTATGATGATGAAGACATGGCGATTGAGATCATGCCGATGACAACGACTAAAGACATCCCGACAGCAAGTCCATCCACAATATCCTACACCTCCCTATACCGACCCCCTAAGTCACAGTCTACTGACTGTGTAAACCAGGTCCAATACAAAAGTTCACGGGTCAAACCCGGCTCACAAAACAAAATGCAATGAATCATTACACCCGGCTAACACTGTGTTCCCACAGCAGCAGTGGTGCGCGGAGATACTCCCGTTTCCTTGGCCCCGTGCCCTGTGTGGTGGCAAGCTGGCAGTCCCCCCCCCCGCTGTGACGGCGTGCCCTCAAGACAGCTAAATAAAGACCCAGGCGGCAACAAGGCTCCTAACGAGCTGGCCTGGTGGGTCCTCCCTGACCGAGCCCACGTCTCCGTGTGTCAACACCCGGCACCTGCTCGTCCACCGGCACACCGCCGCACGTGGCAACGTGTGTGTAACCATGCCAACCCCCCCCCCCCCCCCTCCCCGAACACCAGCCGTTGAGGGAGATGAAAGGGCCGGGCGAGGGAAAGGGGGTGGGAGGGGAAAGGAAAAGGGTTCAAGAAGAACGACAGGAAAACAGGAAGGGAGAGAACGAGAGAGAGAAAAAGAGAGCGAGTCAATCAGAGTGAGAGATGGAGAGAATGGGAGAAAGTGAGAGACAGCGAGAGAGAGAGAGATTAAAAAGAGTTAATGTATCGACATGACTCAGCTCGTTTGACGCATAAGGCCGAAAGTTAAAACTAAATTAATAAGGCCTTGGGAGTCCCCGGCAAACAAAACTTGATTAAACAAAACCACTGACCTCGACCGGCCTGCATCTAATCAAGCAATCTGCTCCCACAGTTTCACTGGAATAACAATGATGACAGAAAGGCTCCTCGGCATCCATGTTAATTCCGCAGGCCGTAAAAGAGCTACACATATTTATTACCTTCGGCCAATTAGCTTGGGCAGCAATCGATGTCGGCCAATCAATTCCCAATCCTTGGAACAAGGGGGGTGGGGGTTGGTGGGGGGGGGTGAGGCTGAATCAAAACATCTCATGACGGCCACTGCGATATAATCTTCACTTCCTGGTGCTTTATTTTGATCTGATGGAAAAATTATCCGAAAGCATCTCGGTACTGGATGTGCAAAGAAAACTAATGTTGCTTTATATGCGTCCTTTTCAAGGCAGGTGTGCGAGTGTGAGTCAGCTAGGTTTCTCATATTGGACACCCACTGTGAACAGCCATTGAATCGGGCCAAAGCAAAGTATTCTGGGACATCACAGACACTCACAAAATAGGACAGGGTGTTGCTCATCCCAACCGAGCAGAGTAGCGTATTTAACCCTAAGACAGATCAACAACAAAACCAGCTGTCTCTTACTCCCGTGTCCCGTGTAACAGACCAAAGTCCAAAGCACTCAGTCCATAGATAAACCCTTTAACACAGGGAAGAAAATAACCTATTGGTCAAGAGCATTGGGACATTTTATTGAAGGCTGTTGGTTTTCATACCCTTGAGCAAGACACTTGACCCTAACTGTGACTTATTCTGGACAAAAACGTCTGAATGAATGAAATGTTAAAAGCAAGGGCCAGCGTGGCAGCTAGGCAGATAAGATACCACGAAGCCCAACCCTATGGCATCCCACATCGACGGGCATCACACACAGACAGGCATGCGTTGTCCATCTTGGTTACGCGCATTGCTGCAACACATAACCAACCCTTACTGCTAGCCCGTCCATAGTAAAGGATGAAAAGTAAAAAACTAACTGGTTACCGAAGGTATTAGAATAATAAACTTGTTTATTAAAGAGTTCTTTCAGTCAGAGTACCGGACCCAAATCACCCAGTTCAGAAGCCTTGGTAACAGCTAGTGTTCAATTTAATGATGTGATTTAACGCTCCCAATGATTCACGGTGTTGAAAGAGAAGCTGTCCTAGAATTAGAACGACAGCCCTGTATCTTTACTAGCGGGCATACAGCCTGTCCTCATTAAAACCTGTCTATTCTTAAATCAACCAATGCGTATTGTGGACCTCAGAGAAGTGACTTGGTTGACCGGAATGGTGCAGATATCAGGTTTGCCGAGAACTCACACAAACAGACATCCCCCAGGAGTTTGACTAGCTATTTAATTGGCTGCCACTGACCCAGGGTGGGGTGTGATAGATCCCTGAGACCCTGCTATGGGCGGCACGCATCTTACACTCTAAAGGGGAACATGGACTCTGATGGAACGCTGGGAGAGAATTGGGTGGTTCACTTTGTGTGAGTGTGTTTGGGTGTGTGTGGTCTGATGTGTGTGTGTAATATTTTTCAAATTTACTGTATTTCATTTGTACGTTATTTGACGTGACGTTCAGAATGCCTTGTCACCGAAATCTGTTAATAACAGAATGTATGTACGAAGTGGAGGTTTACAGGCTTACTCAAACAGAATTGAGCTGTTCTACATTCTTAGAACGCAAACAGATCCACGTTGTCTAGACTAGGACATATATTCCAAGCCGGCTATTCATGGCTTGTGGGATTCTGCTCGAGAGATCGAGGCCTTCATTTTTACAAGGCCTGATATAAAAAAAGTTGGTTGTAAATTTATGGATGTGAAATAGAGATGAATCAGAGATAAAATAATACAATAATCGGACGGTTGTTTCAATTGACCCAAAGTATAACATAGGAGGTCCTGAACACCTTCTATTATATCACTAGGACATGAAACTTTGATACAACAATATTGTGAATCTTTGCAGCACCGTTACCACAAATGAACTGAGTACAAAATGGTGGCAGGATTTTCTGGCAACATCAACCAGCCCCTAGTGTGAGACGGCAAAGGAAATGTACAGAAACAACAACAGCTACATCCGCGCGGTATGGAGGAGGAGGAACACAGGGAGGCCGGGGCATAACGGCTTCGCACCCAGAGGAGGGGGGACATCTGAGCGGTGGTAGGCAAGACGTAGTGTCACTGTTCCGCAACCCACAAACGCCCAGCGCAACTTATCGATTATCCAAAATGCCCTTCTTACTGACGACACGCGCGATAGCTCTGGAGGTGGCACTTGGGCCGCGACAACGAGAGAGGGAAAGATTTAATCACCGGCAGTCACACGCGAGTCCCTGAATCAAACCACACACACACACTCCACCCACGTCCCCCGTCCACCCATAATGTAGCCGTGGCAATATTTCTGCCGGCATCCTAATAGGCTGCCAATCAAAAGGTGCCCGGGCAGACAGAGGCAGCTGAATATTTCAGGGCGGTTCCGCCCAGGGACTCTCCCGGACTTAATTATTCAGCACACTCACAGGCTGCGACGCGTTTTCACACGATGGAACAATCTGTGAAATTACAAGAAATGTCACATTAGCCAGGTTTCTGCGCTGATTATGTCAACGGGGTGAACAGACGGCATCTTGGGGGGCAAAGACGAGGGGTGGAAAGCGGTTGCCTTCTAAGTGACACGGAGGGGGGGGGTGTAGGGGGGTTAGAGAGTCACCGACAGCTGCCGCGTGACGCCGCGATGGTGCCATAAGGCCCTGGAAAGGTCAGGCGTCTTCGCTTATCCCTTTTGATCTGCGACGACGCGCCACGGCGACCGTCGCCGGGCCGGTTGGCTGCGCGAGCCTTTCAAACGAAGCGGTTACACCGACAAGGTTCCAGTTGGGAGACAACAAACACGGGCCAGCGCTTTGCCCCCCCCCCCCCTCCCGCTGCTCCGGCTCCCCAACAGGGAGGCCCGGGGAGAATTCACCCACAGTAGGGGGGAAACAGCGTGGTGAAAATGAGCCCACCACGACTTCTACGTCAGCCTCTAGTACCGCTGACACACCGAACAGATTCACACGACCAGTAGATTCATTATGGAATTTATTTAAAATTTGTACTGTAGGGCGCAGTGCCCCGCCCTGGCAGGGGGCCACAAGCAACTGTGGCCCCCTGCCAACTTATGCCTAGGGCCGGCCCTGGTAGCGGGTGAGGTAAGTATTTTGTATTTTTACAAGACTACCTTCTCCTCCTGGGGATTCACGAATCGATACTCACCCTGTGAAGGAAGTTAGCTCCTTTACCCGTTCAGAAAATGGCCTCTCAGGAAGTAGCCTAACGCGCAGTGTTTCGTACAGACCGCCCCGTGATCCCACTCGATCTGCTCCATTGAGTCCGGTCTGATTGGCAGAATATCTGCGGTGAAATAGCTGCTCATCTCACTGCCAAACTTTCACTCTGGAACGGCGTTGACACAAAATGGCCTCCGGGGCCACATGCACGGCGGGCCAGACAGCAGCGTAGGGCGAGGGCTTGAAATGGACAGCCGGGTGACGGACAGCGAAGGGAAGCGGGTGGAGTTGACCTTGGCTCTGAGAACAAGGTGAAAGGAGGTGTCCGAGGAGTAGACGGCGGGGACGTGGACTGACGGAGGTGGGCAACAGGGAGCACGGGGCAGAGGGAGGACAAATACAAACGGCGATTGATGGAGAGCCTGCCCCCACGCTGGGAGATAGAGGGAGAGATATTTGTGCTCTTATTCCTCTGGACAGTGTATTGTGCAGACCGCAGGGCGTCCGACTTCAAAGGCGCTGTAGATGAAGAGGGAAGAGATAAAAGAAAGACTGACAGACGCCCCGTCTCGCTACATCTAGGGTGGGGTACGTGTGTATATTGTCTAGTGTGCAGGCACGTCTGGCAGAGTGTGTGTACCAGGCTTGACGCACGGACCAAGTGCATCTTCTATCTACAGGTCGTCAACGCTGGGTATCAGGGGTTTCTTCGCAGCTCGTAGTTAGATAGGGGCCGATGCCGAAGGCACACAGTATATCTTCTTTAACCGTCTGCAACCAAGGCCACGAGGACCACAGGGGCCATCTTAAATGTCAGCGTCTCCCTCTGTCTGATGTTGTTCGAAGTGGTTGACGTGCTAGAGAGAGAGCAAGTGAGAAAAAGAGCCGCAGTTTCACACAGTTTCAGAAGCCACAGGGCTCTGAAACAGGCCCCTCCTCCACGCCTGTCAGAGGACCATATTTGCTATTGTCTGCCAAGGACCAAGGATGCACAGACGAACCTCTTCAATGAAGAACAAATAGAGCAAAACCAATAATATGACGAGACAAAGCCTTAACACAGAAGCGCAGGGGGAACAGGAAAGGAGATTTGCGGTGCCGTGTCTGGAACCAGAACATTTAGCTGGAGGCTTCCTTCCCTCATTCTCTCCCTGCAAATCTCTGCTTCCATGAGACCCAGTTATGAATGGTTCCAACAGATGCCGCTTTCTCTCTCCTCACGTCTGCCGTCGATGCGACAGTCATTTTGTCCGTCTCTCTCCCTTTCAATCTCTCTCTCCCTCTCAAACCCCAAACAAACCTCTGACCGTGCTCGATTCAAGGCCAGATTCCTCCTCGTCCTCAGCATCTTTCCATCAAAGTATCCGTCGCTCCGCTACCCCCTGCCCACGCTTCCGGTTGCGCCCGGTTCCCTCCTCCGACTCCCTCCACGTCCCTTCCCCCTCTCTCCCAAGTCTTCATTCCCAAACCCTCTGCCTTTGCTTTCCCCGTCGGCTGGTTGAAGGTGTGGCACAGCTGGTGGCAAAGCCAGTCTGTAACATGAGGCCTCAGAGTGGCGCTGCCAGGGCCGACACCGCAGCGACATCCAAGCGGCCCCCCGAACCACGGCGAAGATCAAATGGCTTAACGGAGCGGGAGACGAGGCAAACAAACAAACACACAACACAAACAAAAAAACACGAGCGAGAGCACGAATGGCATGAGGTCGAGGAGAGGGGCCGGGATGGGCTGACGACCATCTTGCACGACAGGAAGAGCCAACGCCGTGACTCTTTAAGGCACACGACACCACGCGGGTGAGTCAACCGAAGTTTGCCACGACAATAAAAAGAGACGCGGTATGTCAGACCAAAGGCCGTCACTCAGTTACTTATCCAGTGCTTCCGACCGTTTAAACTTGCTATGACCGCCGGTGGAAACGTTGCTAATACACGTGTCAAATATTGTTTTCTGTTAAGGCAGGGAACTGGCCCATCTCATACGGGTCCTCTGCGCTTGAGAACAGCTTAGGGGGACAATTGGGTCACAGTAGGGCCCCACAAGAAAACACAAACATGTCTGACTGATTCCTGTTTAAAAGTGTCTAACAGCGGAGCGCAATATAGAGCTCCCGGCTATTTCAGAACATATCCAGCCACGTTCGGAAGCTACTTAGGAATCACTGATGTGATGGATAACAAATTACTATGTTACAGTTACTGTGCCTCTATTGATTTTTCAAGGCTCCAGCCGGTTTACCTGAAGGGAAACTATTGTAAAGCTAAAAACACAGGGCAAACCTGTCAAAACTATAATTATTTTTGAAACCCATTTAACGTTGACAACATCGAAATGTGTGTCCTACAGAATATCCACTTGTTTTAAATGCACGGTATACATTATCTGTAGAGTCGTGTCTCATTACCATACACTACCGAGACATTAACATGCGCCTGTTTACACAGAGAGAGAGAGAGAGAGACATATTTAGCAAGGACTCATATTAATAACCGCAAGAAAATATAAATAATACAGCTCTTGAAGACCAAAACAAACAGAACCGTGACTTAATAAAAGGAGGCAGGCACGTTAGCGCCGAACACAGTAGGAGGAAGGGAAACCAGACCCTCCCCCCACCTACGAATAACCAAAACAGAATTCATGAGCACCGAGCCCTGTGTACGCGCTGTGGCTAATTTGCCATAAGCGAGCTAACAAGGACGGCGTGATGCGCATTTCATCCTGCCTGAAGAAGACAACACCTTCAAAAACAACCCACTTCTGGGGCGTCCACGCCGCCGTGGGGAATCGTGCGATGTCTGGAAAATGTCCGCCTGTCTCTGGAAAACAAACAGCGGACATTTTATGTGAGATTAACCACAACGGACTGTTTTTTATCATTGTATTAGGCTCGGTGTAACCAATCGTTTGAACGGACGAGCGTCATGAACAATGGCAGTATGGTTTAATCAGTCCCCATGAATGCCAGGCAACGTTTGCTTCAACTTTTTTCCTGCGATGGGTGATGGCAGGTACACCACTGTTCAGCAAATCTTAGGGCACTCTTTAGCAGTGAAGCGAGCAGGGAAGTACGTAGATTGATTTTCGGGGGTGAAACAAGAAATGCGTTGACCGCGACCTTCTACGACTACACCTTGTAGCCACGGCGACAGGCTTCTCCACCCTTCTGACAAGTCCAATAAAACCATATCTCCTCTAAAAAGCGGGGATTTCACAACTTAATGTCGCCTCAATGCCTCCCGGCAGGGGACCTGGGGATGTGCTGACAGCACTCAGGAAGAAGCCCTAAGAGGATCACTCCAGAGTAGAGATGATTTCATACAAAGACCCCCTCCTCCTGTCTCTTTTCAATCCTCCGTTCCCCGTCTCTTTCTCAGCCTTGGCAGATTAAAAAACAATGTTTCATAGATGCCAAGAGTCATTAACTTCTCCCCACATGAGACGGTATGGGGATGTGGCTCCTGGCTTCTCTATCTCTTTGTCTACCCGCCTCCCTCTCTTTCCGCCTCCCTCTTCTCTTTCGCCCACTCTAGCTCTCCTTGTTTGTCCACTCCCAACCCTCCTGGCTTTGACTGTTTATGTGTCAAGTCTGTCCATTAAGCACCTTCACTGGGACTCAGCCAGTCTACCTGTGAAGCAACTTCACTGGGACTCAGCCAGTCTACCTGTGAAGGATCTTCAATGGGACTCAGCCAGTCTGCCTGTGAAGCACCTTCACTGGGACTCAGCCAGTCTACCTGTGAAGGATCTTCAATGGGACTCAGCCAGTCTGCCTGTGAAGTACCTTCACTGGGACTCAGCCAGTTGGCCTGTAGAACTCTTTTACTGGGACTCGGACAGTCTGTGAAGCTCCTTCATTGGGACTCAGCCAGTCTGTCTATGAAGCACCTTCCCTGGACTGTGTAAGTCAGTCTCTGTGTTTGAGTGAATGTTTGTAAATGTGTGTGTGTGTTTGAGTTTGCAATCTAACAGTTCAGGCACAGGCCAGCCATCATTCAAAGCCCCCAAATGAAATTGTCTTTACAGTAGCTGAGGGCTTTTAGAGCAGGAATCCTGACAAAACATGGGATTTGTGTTGCAAGTTGCATGAACAGAATGAAGCAATGAGGCAGAACGGTGCAAGCGGGATGTTGTCAGCTATGAGTGTGACAGAGGCATATTTCTATTTTATTACAAGATTTATTGGATAGAGGTGAACGGCAGGGGAGAGTACCCACTGGAAGAGCAGTGGGCCAGACAGAGCAGTGGGCCAGACAGAGCAGTGGGCCAGACCGAGCAGTGGGCCAGACAGAGCAGTGGGCCAGACAGAGCAGTGGGCCAGATTCAAACTCTGCCATTACCGAGGCAATTACAGACAGGAAGAGAGACAACAGGAGAAACCGGCTGGACCTATCACACAGTCTTATCACACAGTCTTATCACTCGGTCTACCACTCGGTCTACCACTCGGTCTACCACTCGGTCTACCACTCGGTCTACCACTCGGTCTACCACTCGGTCTACCACTCGGTCTTATCACTCAGTCTTATCACTCAGTCTTATCACTCAGTCTTATCACACAGTCTTATCACTCAGTCTTATCACTCAGTCTTATCACTCAGTCTACCACTCGGTCTTATCACACGGTCTTATCACTCGGTCTTATCACTCGGTCTTATCACTCGGTCTTATCACTCGGTCTACCACTCGGTCTACCACTCGGTCTACCACTCGGTCTACCACTCGGTCTACCACTCGGTCTACCACTCGGTCTACCACTCGGTCTACCACTCGGTCTACCACTCAGTCTACCACTCAGTCTACCACTCAGTCTACCACTCAGTCTACCACTCAGTCTATCTCTCCCTTCTGTGCCACTGGCATTCCCACCCCTTTTTCTCTCCATCCCTCTTTCTCTCCATCCCTCTTTCTCTCCATCCCTCCGTCCATCTCTCTCAGCAGATAGCTGACACAGGGCAGCGACAGCCAGGGGTGCTGGTTCTGAGTGTATAGGAGTTCTGGCTGTTCCTAATGAGAA
Organism: Novumbra hubbsi; assembly: GCA_016801125.1. Lineage (NCBI taxonomy): Eukaryota > Metazoa > Chordata > Actinopteri > Esociformes > Umbridae > Novumbra > Novumbra hubbsi. The sequence continues at coordinate 21,899 of JACXGK010007851.1, forward strand.
TCAAACACATAGACCAGCTTCTCTTGCAGACCCTACCCATTGGCAGAGGACAAGAGAGAGAGACAGGAAAAAGAGACGGACAGAGAGAGACAGGGAGACAGAGACAGACAGCGAGAGAGACAGGAAGAGAGACAGGAAGAGAGACAGGAAGAGAGACAGGAAGAGAGACAGGAAGAGAGACAGGAAGAGAGACAGAGAGAGAAACATGACAGAGAGAGAGAGGTAGCAATAAGGAAAAGTAATGCTCAATATAGTGACAGAACAGAGATGGGCATGAAGGCATTGAGAGATCCGGAAGGAGGTGAGAAGGGGTAGAGAGATCCGGAAGGAGGTGAGAAGGGGTAGAGAGATCAGGAAGGAGGTGAGAATGGGTAGAGAGATCCGGAAGGAGGTGAGAAGGGGTAGAGAGATGAGAAGGGGTAGAGAAGGGGAAGTGGAAGGGAAGTAAATATCCGTGAGAGTGACCAACAGAAGAGCACGGTTAGGGTGGGTGCCTCGGCATGAGGTGCTGGAATGCAGAACCAACGGTGCCAGTCACATCTAGTAAAATACAACAACCGTGACCGTGAGATTAATTAGTGGTAGGGGCGTCCAGCGCCCACGTTAGGGGAGGACGTGTGTAAAGGGGCTTGTGAACAGGGAATTGTGGGTGGTGCAGTTTTCTGTCCTTCCCACCCCCGAGAGGCAGGATTAAATGACATGTCGCTCCTATGCAGAAATGCTTTGAAACTGTGCACGTAGGTAAGACATTTGTTTGTGTCCGTCGCCGCAATGGTGTGTTTAGGGTGACAGTACACAGCGCAGCCTTCGCAGAGTAAAGAATAGGAGGTGTTTGATTGGTGTTACCTCGGGGGGGCACAGACGTACAACACATGTCTGTCAGTATATATATATATATATATAAAAATGTATGTACAGAGACAAAGAGCTGGAGAGGGGAAGGAAAGAAGAATATATAGAGGCTCAAAGACTGATGTTATCCGGAGTGTTTGTATCAGTACCTGAGGACATTTTCTTTCTTGTTTCACACACTAGGTCGTCTTATTAATCCAAAGGCCTTGATTCGGGAGCCCAGCATTTCTCCGTGAAGCGCGGGCCTAACACAACCCTGGAACCTCAGGCCCGACGATGACTCCACCCCACAAATGCACGCCGGCGATGACTCCACCCCACCTGGCCGCCTCTCTAGCGTTTCATTAAAGCGCTGGAATGAGGGAATTCTCCCTAATCTGCAGACTCCCTCCTTCCGGCTCCCTCTCTCCTGCATTCATCTTTGTTCATGGAATCACTTTTCTGGTGGGCTCGTTTGCGGCAGCCAGCTGCTCCTCGGGCCGGCAGATCACTGTCGGGCAGGCTAAGCTGGCGCGCGTTTTGGCAACGGACACGGGCATCAAAAGCCCCTTTTATAGCCTCCGCCACCCGCTTAAAACCGCTGCCGTCGCCTCGCCAACAAACGCAGCGTTGCGAGAAAGAACGCGAGCCGGTCGACGGGGCGCTTTCATTGGAGGCCGGCTGCATGTGAATAGAAGTCCGACGGCGGTTGAGTTTGGCGGCTGCCGGGGCTGTCCTGACAAAAACGAAATACCTGTGATACCCGGGGGGCCTTGCTGACCAATGCGCTGAGAGCGTTTAAGTGAGGCGCGTCACTGACACCGCTCCGCTACCTGTGTGCTCGGCCCAGACATAAAAATGAACGCTGACGCAATTTCCCCTCTATACTCTCGACACGTGGCGCCAGCGAAAACAACACCTGATGTATAAGCGTGTATAAATACCGCACACTGGGGCGTCGGGCGTGACGGGAGGCACAAGGGTATCCATGGTTTCAGCCTCCAGCTGGCTGTGCCAGACTTTTGGGGGACAAGGCGCTTGGATATTTGTAGAGATCACGGCGCGATATTGTGCTCCGCCATCAACATACGCGACGGTTTCCAACTTATTGCCCCTCGTCCTTCCCCCCTCACCTCTCCCTCCCTCACCTCTCTCCTCACGGTCCCTAACCCGGGTCTCTGTTAGCTTTGCGCTAATCAAACGGTGGCCATTAAATTCCATTGTGGTCCCAGCGGACCGGCGGCGTGACAGGATGCAAAAAAACGACTGAAAATTGGCCTTAATGACACACACGCTGTTTTCCGACAGCCTGGCTTGTGTGGCAAGCAACCAATCTGAAAGGGTTAGGGAGGGAAACAAGGGGGGGGGGGG
>JACXGK010007852.1:0-24136 GCA_016801125.1 Novumbra hubbsi
ACATATACACATGTTATATACATTATACACAGTATAATGGAATACATATTATATACATATACACATGTTATATACATTATACACAGTATAATGGAATACATATTATATACATATACACATGTTATATACATTATACACAGTATAATGGAATACATATTATATACATATACACATGTTATATACATTATACACAGTATAACGGAATACATATTATATACATATACACATGTTATATTATTGCCTGGAATCATTTCTGGCTCCAGAATAGCCAGTGGATCAGCATATACGCTCTGGGGTCAAAGTCACCCGAGTGCTGTAGGAGCGCTACGGGCTCCTCAGACAGGGAACTGGGGACCAGCGGTGTGGATGGCGGACACTGGCAAGGATCCAAGCAGAGCACCTGGACCACCTGTCTTTGGGGCCTGGAGGGGCCGTCTGTGTCACGTGACCTCTGCTCTATTACATATTGCTATATTTCAGCCGTTATTTACTCAGACAAGTGTTCTCCATCTTGGTATACTTCACACAGCGACTGCGGCCACAGAAGTAGCGCGATCATTTCTAACGTCTGCCCTGATGGACAGAGACGTTGCAGACCAGAGAAGACAGGGCTGAGGGAGCACACCTAACTGCCCTTGGAGTGTGTCCCATCCTGTGTGGCTGGCGCCGGGGGGGGGGGGGCACCCTTAACACACATTACAGGCTTCTTGATTAAGACTCATGTAGGCTGAAGTGATAGACATGGTAAAACTGTCTGGGAAAAGTTGTTAGGGATAAAATATATTGTGACAACCCGGCTTCAAAGGTTCATCAATAAACTGACGGATCATTTAGTGTCAATTAGGAGTGATAGATCGACAAATCCTGGGATTTCTGCACTGGGATTAGTGGAAGGAGGGCGGCAGTGATGGAGCACGAGGGGTGACATTGAAGGGGAAAAGTCCTTGCTGGTTCCGGGGGGACCATTACTTACTTTGTTTCAGGGAGGATCAATGCACGTGAGAAACCTTTAACACCTCCTGTATTTCAAACGGCGGAGTCAAGACGAGCCACCTCGACACCCTGACCTTCCCAGAGTGAGAGAGGCGAACTGAGATTGCTGTTCTCTTAACTTGCACTAACAGTGCGAAAAACCAGGCAAATAAACCCATTTCAATCAGCGTGTTCAATTTAATGTATTGGATTTATGCATCTCCCCTGCTCTCGTTCCCACAGAGAGTGGAGGACTAGGCTGGGTGGAGACTTCTGGAACATCGGAGAGCCTGTTCCACATTGAATACAGTCCCACTGATAGCCAATAGGGAGACATACTGTAATGTGGGAGAATTCAGCTGAACCAGACTTGTGTTTGGGTAGGAAATACTGATGCGTTCGGTTACTAATGAATTCACAGCGGCATGTTTGTTTAAAGGGCAGCGTGTGTTAGTTAGACAGCAATCGTAAGAAGTGATGAAGTGGTCTAACCCCTGTGATGAAGCTGATAGCTGACTAACAGTGCCCTCCTGTGGCCGATACATTAACCACGTCAATTACCGTCTACCAGCTCAGATGAAGATGAATGTGGAGTTCAGTGTTCAGAGAGGCTGCCTGGAACATTGTTGATTCAAAGCCCAAAGTGTAAAGAATATGCACTGATTAATGGCCTAGCCTCTGTCTACAGGATGGGAGATCATTAGTAACACGTGAACATCAGCCACATGCCAGAGACTTTGAGGTCAAGTTATCTGGAAGCAGAGTTGTGTAAAGAGAAAATACTCACTTGGCAGACCCAGATCCAGAACCTTCCTCTGCCCAGCCTCCTTGCCTGCGGGCGGGTTTAGGAGGGGGTCCCTGGGGGGAGAGAGGGAGTAAAAGACAGGCCGGTAATCCGACAATATCAAATATCAAATGATTCACTTTTGTGAATAATTTAAAAACAGAGGGAAACATTATATGTCAAAAACACAAAGCAATAGGGTATTGTGCAATGTGGCGTATGAATCCAAGAGAATAGTACATTTGATCAAGCCAAATCAGAAAGAAAAGCTATGCGGCAGTGCTAAACATACTACTTCCAACACAGATCACACCCGATGTTTTTAGATTAGTCAACTAACCCTCTTTAAAACACACTTAATCCACTCATGGATCTGAGCTGGTTATGTGCAAGCTACTGCAACACTTCTTCCACATCACAGGGCAAAACCTACTCCATTCATTGTTTTCATTTGTTGTCTATTGATATGTTTGTTGTACTTTATCGTCAAACAAATGGCTACACGTTTCTGGCCAGACATTACATTCTCACTTGCTTACAAATGAATAAGAAATGTCATGCACAACATTGTACCGTCTATTTGCAAATTATTGTTCTGTTTATTTAAGCAATAATGCACAGAGGAGTGTGGTATATGGCCAATACACCATGGCTAAGAGCTAATACAATGCATAGTGGTGTCCCTGAACAGGGCACTTAGTTCTTTAGCAATATGCCACAAGCCCTGAGATAGCATACTGCTATTATGAACCAGTGATCTATGTAGTTAGAACAGTAAAACGTAATGTGATATCCCTCATATGGCATTATTTACTATGACTTTCAGCCAAACAGAATTCAGGAGTCAAACTCCCCAATATATAATATGATTCTGAATGCAGTCAAATCACAGAGCATGAACCAATAGAGTGTGGGAACGGCCACACAGAAGACGGCCCGGGCCTTCAGTCTGACCTAAAATAACTTCACAGGAGAAAATGACCCTCTCATTCTTTGATTCTGAAAATAGTCAATTGAGTTTGGATTCCTGTCCTGAGACCGAGGCCAAGGGAGTCCTGGACAAGCACTTGAATGAAATGATTCCTCAGAGCACACAAGGGTGGGCAGCAGGCAAATGAATTGAAATGATTCCTCAGAGCACACAAGGGTGGGCAGCAGGCAAATGAATTGAAATGATTCCTCAGAGCACACAAGGGTGGGCAGCAGGCAAATTAATTGAAATGATTCCTCAGAGCACACAAGGGTGGGCAGCATGCAAATGAATTTAATTGATTCCTCAGAGCACACAAGGGTGGGCAGCAGGCAAATGAATTGAAATGATTCCTCAGAGCACACAAGGGTGGGCTGCAGGCAAATTAATTGAAATGATTCCTCAGAGCACACAAGGGTGGGGAGCATGCAAATGAATTGAATCGATTCCTTAGAGCACACAAGGGTGGGCAGCAGGCAAATGAATTTGGAAATAAAGACAACATTCTCATTACCAAACTGGGTCTGCAAAAGAACTAGTGGCCAGGAGGAATTTCTTTCTTTGGACATAAAAGTGGAAATAATCTGGTTCCTACACCAAACCCATTAATAAATGTGAACGTCAGTGTCTACAGATGGACGGCTTGCTGCTGGTATTAAGAGGGGTTGAGGCCCAATAAGTCATTTCATGCAATTAGTAAAAAAATGGATTTCAACCGGAATAAGGGAGTTTAAATTAATGAAAACTCTGACATCTTAGTGATGAAGTTAAATTCCTCAGAGTAAACCCGGCTTTGACAGTCTGCTACCAAGACTGATGCTCAGATGTTTCTATGTGAGTCAGGGCTCATAAGAGCAGGATAAATACTGATGACCAAGACAATGCAAAAGATTAGCAATCATTAAAGATGTAGCCAATCATTAGCTTGCAATGACTTTTTTGAACATGAGAAAATCTAACATGCCAACGACTCCTCGCCTAAGCGCATAAACGTTATTGAAGACGACATGGCAAGTTGTGGAACTTCCACGAGAGTGAATGACCATATATGAACAGTCACAGAGAAATAACCGCAGTACAGTGCAATAAGGTCATCGTAACTAAGGGTTAGGCTACTAATTTCCATTCTAGAGCTTTCTACAGGTCCAGGAATTCTACCCCTGTGGTTGTCAAACTCATACAAAGAGCTCATGAATGCAGTTCATCCTGTGTTTAAAAGGATGCAAAGAATGTGAGCAATTAGTGGGTATTTATAGGCAGACCAGACAAGGGCTGATAAATAAACCTACCCAGTCGCACGCCACTGGAAAAAAATGCATTTTATGTGAACGGCAGGTCACTAGGGGCGCGAGAATCCTGATTCTACATTGGGGAAGTTGGCCTAATTTGGGAAGATTACCGCAAAAGCTTCCCTGGAATCCCTGGTCAGGGAATGTTGGCTGACTTACAGTTTGCCATTCACAGGGACAAATAAGACCTCCATACCATAAATGCCAATGCTTTTGAGTAAAGAGGTTCACATTGTTATGTCCTTACAAATTAAAATTGTAAAGCAATTATGGCTGTAATCATTTCCTGGGTCTACATCTGTGGAAGAAAAAGGGGCAACAACTGGAAAGAACAAGCATGGAACAACACAGAACATTTCCCAAAAGTAAATGAGTAAATAATATGCGTCCTTTTGGTATTTATCAATATGGCATGTTTTCTATTTTTATAAACACTACATAATAATTATAATGACCCAAATCCCTCTATTTATTCAACTTTTAGGGCAAAATTGCATTGGTTTGAGATGACGCGTTTAATGTCAATGTCATTCAGTATAGCCCCCCCCACCCCCCTCCCCCGAACAATGCGACTCGCTGTACAAAACAAACTGGTTTTCACAGAGTCAAGCATCCTACGATTCACCTACAAGGATTGGTGGATACATGTTGTTATTTGAATACCGTGTTGAATATTCAATGAGGGTTGTTAACATCAAACGCCTGTATTCAGAGGAGATTGAGATTCTACGGGAGTTGGCCATCATTCATGAAACGTGCGTACGATCAAATTTGATTTTAGAATAATAATACGATAATCCTACTGACAAAGCTGGTATGAATTAATATTATGTTTGTCGTATCCTAACGATCAAACTAACGCCTGGTCGGAGAACGTGTAAACCAACGTCAAAAAACAAGATAATGTGCTAAGACCATAATTCTAATGAAAAACACCTGTCGTATCAGCCTTCGTAACAACAACCTAATTTATAACACCAATAACAGTAAATATAAAATAAGATGACGAAAAATATAACAAATACAAACTTACAAAAATTGTATCGCCATCGTATTCATGTATTATTTATTTATTCATTTAACTTTATTCTGCATTTTCTATATATTTTCCTGTTGTTCATGCGTTTCTAAGGTTTGCACTGTCTTTGTTTATGTAATGCGCTATAGACAAATAAACTTGTTTTGCCTTGTTTTTCCTAAGTCACTCAGGTCTATAGTACCATAAATGGTCATTATAATTTCGGTGGATGGCATCTTGATTACCTAACAGATCTTAAATGTACTAGTAAGAGTACAAACAAGCCATAGGTACTGGGGCGAGCAGTTACCCTAATGATGGCAGAGCTAGCTCTTCTGAAAAACCTCGGCTCTGGGCGAAGTCGAGAAAGAGCGTTCCGTAGCTGCGCTAATTTCGTCTTGGAGATTGGAGAACGGAGTGCGGAATGGTTAATTTGCCGTTTCAGGCTATAATTTATGTTTAAAGCTTCCACACCTGCATAATGTACTGCCGTGTCATAAGTAAAAAGCATAAATGCAACGTATTTTCGTGTCCACGGCTTTATCCGATTCATCATCTGCAATGACATCTACGCTCATGTCAAAGAGGCCCAACATTTCCGTAAATCACACTTGGGAGTATGTGAACACAAGTCTCTCTCCACGTTCGAATTTGAGATCTTTTCTGAGAAAGCTTCATGAATAAGGGCCACTGAATTTAACAGAAATAACTTAAATAAAGTTTTCCCTCCGAGCGACCATGATGTAACGCGCATCAAACCTGCACAAGTACAACCTAAGCCATTTTGTGACACAAGATGTCAGCTTTTGTCTAATTTGTCTGACCGCTATCCGTGGATGCGCTAGAAATGAATTAGCTCTGATTGCCTTCCATACAAAAAGTCCTCACTTAACAATAATAGATTAAGGTACAGCAACTTAATGTTATTTGTATTCATTGTAGGGCATCTATGTCTGTTCTCTTAGACAAACCCCAAAATATGTCCAAACATAAAACATAAGCTATCCACCATTCATTTTGATTTCAAACTCACCACTACAGCAGGCACGTGGACAGTGTACCAGACATTGTACCAGTCTCTCTGTAATGTATTGCATTTGGAGAAGCCATTGCCACTTGACTTGCATAGCATTTCTGGAATGCCAAAAAAGTCCCTCGCGGCATTCTGCAGGTCGATGAGCTTGCTTTGTGCGTTGTATGCAGATGAAATGCCCTTTTCTTTCAAAAAATCTACTTGCTTCTCCATAATTGACAGCAAAGGACATACGATCAGCCCCATCGACTTAAGTCCCTGTGCTGCTGACAAGTCACAGACGTAAGGCCATGCTTGGTTTACAAAACTTTAACCGTTGTATTTAGTTAAACAAGCCAACATAACCTTTTGTACAGGGCTACGTATTTTATGCACAGTAGTTGAAGATTCTTATTTACATTAATATTATGCACTAAACACAAGGCAAAACTGAATAAAAATACATTGCCAACAACTATTTTCAATATTAAGTGGATATTGGTTCATTAAAATGTTGAAGTCAAGACGATTTCCCTTTCCACAGTTGATAAGATCTTGCAATTTTACAATACTTAAGAGAAGAAAAAAATAGATTATTTCTCAGAAGAAAATATAATAAATAATGAACTGTCAATGCCCTGGTTAGGTGGTGGTAAATGTGTTCAGCTTTCAGAATCACATACCAAATCCTGAACAATGGTATTTTGCCGTCGTCTGACATCTAATGATTTGATTCTGAAAAGCCTTTTGCAGGTTTTAAAAAGCCTCTACCAGCTTTGTGCACTGGATTCCACACTATTCTTCCCTGTAGACTCTCTCAAGCTGGCACGCTGAACTGTCATTGTACTTCGACAGGTGTCCCAACTGATGTTCATTGGGATTCATCTTTGGCTGGGCCTTTGGCTGAAGCCACTTTAGCGCTGCCTGGCTGTGTGTTTTAGGTGGATGATGTACTGAAAGAATAATCTTCATCCCAGTCTGAGGTTCTTTGCAATCTGGAATTCTTTTTTGAAAAAAACACTGTATTTTGTTCTGTTTATCCTTACGTAATTCCTGACCAGTCTTCAATGCCCTGCTGCTGAGAAGCATCCCAATAGCATGATGCACCCACCAGTATGCTTCAATGAAGGAATCATATTAGCAAAGAGATGAGCAACACCCTATATTTGCTAGACAAATTTATGTCATTATGGGGTAATGTGTATACATTTATGGCAAACATATACATTTAATGAATTATAAATTAGGTCAATCTATACAGGCCTGAAATTAATTTCAGTTGATTTCAACATAACAAAATGCGAAGAAAGGGAAGGTGTCGGAATACTTTTCCTAAAGGCACCTAACCAAGAAAGATCTAATCAATTGAAATCAACTGAAATTGAGTACATCACTGTCTTTGGATGCTTCTGACAGTGCCACAAAACTCAAGAAAGGCCAGACATTTGTTGATGTTTTTTTATACAAGGATGTCATGTGAACAGTAATCAAACATGCTCTCAAGACTGGATAGCACTCATCTTATTCAGAACTGGCTGAAACTGCTTTTGAATAGTTTGTTCCTCACTTCTAGAATGCCATTTGCAGTAATCTTAAATTAGTGAATTTAAATGTGTTTTGAAATATATTTTACAAAAATGTATAAAACATTAAACAACCTGGTGTTGTAGTAATACTCGGCTCACCACACAGTGAAGTATTCCGTACCGAAGTGACAGCTGAGTATGTATGTAGATAGCTAGCCGTGCTTCCTTGCTACAAGTTTAAATATGTTTTGATGCTTCCCACGATCTCCAGCAATGAGACAAGCCAGGAGTTCATGGGGTCAAAGTCATGGGACAGCAGTTACCAATGCAAACAAGAGGAATTAATCTAATCCAGTACAACCACAGGCTATTTTCAACTGGAAAGTTACTGTAATCCAATACAACCAGGTTAGTATCAAATAAAGAATTACTCAATGACTCTAAAACAACCCCTATTTCTCATTCCTATTGCAACAATTTAGCCATCAAAAATAAACAACACTGTCAAAAACTATTCTGGTGAAGGTATCATGCAACAACGCCCGTTAACTAAATTTTCCAATCCTCTTAAAATTCTGTTATGTCAGTACCTTGAAAAATACAATAATCGCCACAAATGGTTTATTGAAATGCACATTGCTAATATGATAAAGGTTCCATAAACAAAAGCCACCAGTAAAAACCTGTGTACGTACCTGTATACGCACATTGGTTTTTCCTCACCAATTAACATGTTTTTGCTTATTGAATTCTCCTCCCAATGCAAATAATCACACATTTTCCAGCTTTTAGAGAAGCACTAAGATATCTGACTCGAGCACAACTGACCCCCCACTGGCCCTTGCCCTGGACTTAAGTAGTTATCACAGCTTGAATCAGTGGTCAGCATGCAAAACATACTTTGTCATGGGATCAAAAGCAAGTTCAGGCTCGCAGCTAGAATACCTACATTCATATGATGTAATGTATAAGGAATTGAGCATACTAGTCCGATGTACAATGTGAGTTACTATATATGTTCTAGTATAATGTTACTCTGCAGTGTGTGAAAAAGAATACAGAAAAAATATGCAATCATTACTTAGCAAAGTGTTCTCATACATTACCTCTTCCTGGGGTAAAGCATAAGAAATGATTGACATGTATACAGGTCACATTTTTATACAGGGACGTTAATAGTCGTAATAATTGATATGTGGTTTTGTATACAGTTGCATTTATATGTATAATTACCTCTCCCATTGACGTGGAAGAAGAGGATTTTCTGATGTGTCTAGATTCCTCTAGGGATGTTTGCTCTGCCGCCTGTCGCGCGCGTCGACCCAACTTTGCAACCTAAAAAGCATACGTAATAACAGTATCTAGCTCGCTAAGATGATTTAGAAATATATATATATAGAGAGAGCGAAATATATTTATAAATAACACAAAGACGGTGGTGACACTCAAGCATTAGCTACAAAATGACGCTTTGAGATATAATTGCTGGATAACCGTTGGCAGCAACATAGTAATTTCATAGCCATGCTTATTACACTGTTAGCTAACTACAGTACTTAGTAACGACGTACAGATTATAGCATTTATCAAGATAACTGTCTACCAAGCTAACGTTAGCTGTCTCGAAAAGGCACGCCTGGAAGCCAAGCGTGCAACTCGCCAGAAAGTTTAATGTTTGCCATAGAATCCCAAGCCTTTCTAGATACTTCTGTAGTAATATTTTTTATAAACATACAATCTGAAAGCATAATTCACTTACATTTTTCACAACTCCACTGTCGCCGAGTTGGAGATTATCGTCCATGTTTTGTTTCCATATGTTTAGAGTGGGATCTACTTCCTGGAGATCCAGAGCGTCACAAAGCAACCATCTCCATGGTGACACAAATTAGGCGTAGTGTGCGGTCTATGCTCAGCACGAGATGGAAAAGGGTCTATCATATGTTTATTCCTGCCTTTATCAGTCTGTATCGGTATGCGCTAATGTAGACCAAGCTGGCGGGATAGTGAATTAATTCAGAATTTAAACACAGTTTGACTACATTAAATTACAATAAAACAACGGATTCCTTCAATGTCCATGTTAAAATGTGTATTCTTACAGTAATGCCTGCTATTCTTGCCTGGCAACCCAAACAGGCAAAAATTATTGGATGCTTTTTTGTTTGACACCATTTTGGGTAAACCTTCGAGAATTTTGCTGAAAGTTTGCTGCTGACACCACTCAAGTCTGGTCACCGACAGCTTTGTAGCTCATTTTCTTTCTTCTCATATTCTCTTGCCTACTGTATATAAAGGTATGTCAACTACCACTGCCCAAGTTGATTTAATCTAGTCTGTTCTCATCCTCCTAGATCAGTCCTCTGCCTCTAACTCTGTGAATCATCAGATCCTCTACTGTCTTACACCTGGGTGTGTCAAGGGGTATGAGCTTCTTCACACTCATGGATCACATTGCACCTCCCAGGCCAATCCCACCAGGTGATGAGGAAAGGGTATCTGCTACTCCCACTGGCTCTACTATTATCCCCAGGGGCTCGGTTCTGGACTATCTTCTCTTCTTTCTATAAATCAGGTCACTTGACTCCATCTTATTCTCTCATGGTCTCTCATACAGTATTGGTGTTAGCCAGGTGACACTACACTCTCTCCATGGTGACAGCACACATGAGTGCATGCTGGGCCATTACTGGAACATTTCTAGAACCCTGCATTTTTTCGGATTATCTAAATTAGCTCATCTTCTTCATTGAGTAAAATGTACTTTCTAATACTAGTTCATTTGGTTGTCCCGCTAACTGATAATTAGCTCTATGTGCCTTGTAGTCGGGGATACAGCAGCACCACTGTAAAAGGGTTGGTATTGCTCATTTGAGTGTATCTCATCCAAGCTACAGAGTTTATTTTTGTTAGTCAATGGATAGATGGGTGCATGCCAGCAACTGGAAGTCCAGTGTTGTTTACTAGTATATTACCAGTGGATGTTGATTTAAGACCAACTGGCCGAATATAGAGTTGCTCATAGAACCTCCCACTAGAACTAGGCAACGCCAGTTATTTCATCACAGTGTGTTCTGGCCATCCACAACTGAAACATCATGCTTAACATCATTTTGTGGGAGAGGGTTCCGTAGTCCCTAGGGAAGAATGTTGGGTGTAATTCTACAATAAAAGCAACATTATTGACATTCGGTTGTACCATAAATTATTTTAATAAACAATTTTAACAAAGCCGAACATGTAGGATCTTGTTGGACACCTGCCTGTATGCCTTAGTCCCGAGATTAATGAATATCAGCATAAATCTTATTTTAAACGTATATAAAAACGAGTAGGACAATTCTATTCTATTCTAATATTATTATATGAATGTCAAGGAATATGACTTCCACATTAGTTTACCACTAGGGGGCAGACTTTACTTCTTAATAATGTTTAATTATCTTCTGTGTCCCAAACTATATTGCCACCAGACGTACCATACTTTGGAAAAATACTATATATATATAAATATATATATTTGTAAATCACATAATAATCACACGTTTTTTATTTCACTACTCTACTTCCCAACTTGATATTACCTTAAAATAGACAGACATCCTCATTGAATGTGAAATGTGCTCCAATAAAGTTGGCTGTGTGGTGTGGTCAATGTCTGCGGTCCCTCCTTCTTAAACGTCACAGCAAGCGCTTACTATAAAATTTCCGGGACAGCACAACGCGCCAATTGAGTACCAGACTCAAGTCGTGCAAAAGCTAGAGGAGCGTAATTGCGGCACAGTTTTAAACCAGCAACAGTTGATTGGGGAAAAGCATTTTGTCATAATGAAATAGATTAATAAATAGGGAAAACGGAAGATGTCGAAAGTGTGACAGAATATTTAAAAAAAGGGAACAGCTAGGTTGAAAAAGGGTTCTCAGATAAGATTATTTTCAAGAATGAACGGGAATATTCTTGGAATGCACACCCGGATAGCACCCAGATGACAGTAGCCCCATATTGACAAGATGGGATTCCTCGGGAGAAAGAACTCAATGACCACCTAAATGCTAAAAGATAGAGGATAACGTTTCAACGGGAATTTCGTCCACATTATCAAGGTGCTTTTTCTTTTGCCTCTTTACCCATACAAATTTCATTCGTTTATTAGCAAAGCAAGGGCAGATAGAAATATGCATTTGGGAAAAGCACTTCTGTTTTTCCTCCTGTTGAACTGTGTGACCATGACTTTGTCACTATCCACTTGCACCACGGTGGACATAGACCACATAAAGAAAAAGAGAGTGGAGGCAATCCGAGGACAGATTCTCAGTAAACTTCGACTGACCAGCCCGCCACAAACAGCCGGTCCGAATCAGGTACCGTTTCAGGTGCTGGCGCTCTATAACAGTACGAAGGAGCTGATCGAGGAGTTGGGGAGGGACAGGCAGCAAAGTTGTGGACAGGACAACACGGAGACTGAATACTACGCTAAAGAGATTTACAAGTTCAATATGATAAATGGACCACCAGAACACAGTAAGTGCTGTCAATTCTGCGCGTTTTACGCATGAAGGCCACATCCGTGCGATTTATTAGTTTTATCGTTACATTGTGATGTACCGAATAGCTCATCGTGTTGCCACCGTGGCGTTTATTGTCTAATTTTGCTAATGATCGAATGCCTGCTTATTAACACGAACATTTACCGTCTTATTCATGGAATTAATTTTTGCAGTCCATGTCCATGGCGTAATTGTTTAATGTGAATGCAACAGCTGGTAACCAGCATATGCAGATGTGATGTAAATCTCTGGTGGTTTCCCATTACAATATTATGACAGGTGTATAAGTAATGTCAGCTTTTGTAACATGGCTATGCCTGTGTTATAACATGGTATAAGGCTATACCCAAAGCTGAGTTCTACCCAACATATTGAGCAGCATACTTTTCCAACCTCTCCAGACACGTGTAGTGTTTAAGAAAAACAAACACATTTTGGAGTAGATGTAAACTAATTAAAGGAAATAATCAACGCAAGAACAAAGTCGCTTCTCATGCGTTCCATCAGCGAAAACAAAGTTAATGCACTGTGGCGTCTCTGAGGACTGGAAATATCGTGCGCTATAGAAACGGTAGAGCAAACAGTCTGGCGTAAGACATCTCACCGACATACCGCACACCAAAACCACAGGGGGACTCTCAATAGGCTCCCCAGCAGACGACAGACGATCTGAAAATCCAATACTTCAGCATTCCTCCAAATACTGCTCGAACCTGCCTTTCTATTCCAAGTACAATTTAATCCCAAACCTTCTTTTGAATTGTTAAGTAGATTCTGTGATCATGTATGGTTTTAACCTCATCACCTCATCACTGTTCTCTTCGATAGCACTATTTAAGAGTTCAAACAACTAATTTAGCAGCAAATTGGCATGTGCACCAGAGCAAAATAGTCTTGCTCATATATATGGCATTTCCTGTTTAAACCGCCCTCAATTGATTGTTCCAGGCTAATCAGTGAGACGTTCGTTGGAGCCTGTTGCTATATTACTGTGAATTGTCTATGAATGGAATTGTTTTTTAAGTGAAAGCAGTACTGAAGTGCATGCATGTGTGTGTTTGTCTGTGTGCATGTATGTGTGAGGGGTAAATAGAACATGTAAAGAAATATGAGCTTTACTTTTCTTTATTAACAACAACCACCTATATCTATTTACAGTTTAAACTCACTGCTATCAGGCATTATGTGAGTGGTTCAAATTAACAGGTGTTATGTGCTATTCAATTACATGGAAAAGCACAAGCCCCTGTGTCAAATCTGTTTCCAGGGTCCCACCGAGTGCTTCTGACTCTTAAAATAGTCACTACTACAACAACTTTGGACGGACGTAACCAGAGGCTGCCAAACAAATATTTTGTTGCATTGGCTGTGGGGCTGCATCTGTCAAGGCTGGAAGTGGAAGTCATGCCATCTTGTTTTGGCACTGTTGTTTTGATCAAGTGTTGTCACAAATGTACCTTTTTTCTCATTGGCCAATTAACAACATTTCCTCAATACATGTAGCCTATGACTATAACGGAGGGAGAGTGTGTCATCTTTTTCATAAGACCCTGCATGCTTGAATGTGCAATCACTTTTCATAGTTTTTCATGTAAGCTTTATAAGTGGGGCCTGTTTTAGTATCAAAGATTTATTTCTATCACCAGGGAAATACAAAAAGACAAATTGTCATTCCATTTTCATAAAATGTTAAACCCAAAATGGGTTTTACATTCACTCTCTTCGGAAGGCGGGAATGTATTGGAGTATTGTCAAATTTGTGCTTTTTCACTTTTTATTGCTTAGTTACTGGGCTGGGTGTACAACGAAGTATATACATTTCTTGCCAGACTCATAAGCTTTCATAGCTATAGTAATTTGCCAAAAAATGGTAGCACTAGTTTGGTTTCTCAATATAAACAGTGTTTTCCAGTAAAGCTGTGGATGTGACAAGTGCGGATGGAAGCCATTTGGTGAATTCTGGAAGAGTCAAACTAATACCACAAGAGCCAAATATCTCCACAGTCCACAACACCTAGTCCTAGCGTTGGTTTGGGTAGTGAATCCAGTTGAACCCCTCGGCATACACATTCCACCCATTCACTGTCTATGTGTTGACCTTTGACATAGTAGGCTGCTATAAGACAATTATAAAACCCATCTATTAGCCCTCATAGCAACACATGAGGAAGAGAAGCTTGCAGTGAGCGATCCGGCATACGGCAGTCATTGGTTTAGCTTGGTGAGAGAAGGAGAAAAATGTGAACTGTAGCTAAGGACAACAGTGTTTTTGATATATGGAATAGTAGAAAGGTGATGTCATCCCAGGCAAACAGAGACAGAGTTCTCTGGTCCATTCCGAAAGACAGACCCCTCCCCCAGTCATTTTTCCTTCTTCATCCTTGATCAAGTGGAAAAAAGCTGTCTTCAGCAAAGAACTCCATCACATTATCTCATCTATAGCAGTCTGCCACGGGCTCCGTGTGTAGAGGCCCAGAGACGCATGACTGGAAATGTCTTGGTCTGAGCAATGGCTTAGTCCCCACTAGAGTGTTACAATGCATGGACAACACAGTTCATTATACGTTGGTATTTATTTCAATAAACAGATTATTAGGCATGATCTGTCACTTGTTCTTTAAAGTTAGTTTAGTTAAAAAAAAACTTTTTGGGAGGTTTTTAGGAACTTCCGGATAAGCCAGATAAGTCTAATAAGATTAGTTTGTAAGGTTATTTAAATGAAAGTACATTTGCGGTGCAGTAGCCATTTTTCTCGGGTAAACGAGGTCCAGACTCTCCAGCAGCTGGCCAGCACCTGCTTTCTCTGCTTCCCCTTTGTTTACCTCCACATTACTTTGTAGAGACTGACATTGGGGCCTGCCCTCTGGGCTCCGGGTCCGGCTGATTGGTGGGAGTGTTTGGTGGGAGCTTCTGTGTGATGTCACCTGGCAGGGAGAGGAGCTAGCGTGTTGGGGCATCCCAGACACAGGAAGGAGAGGGGTGAGGGTGACTGTGGAGGGGAGCACAGTCGGCACGGTATCCGTCTAGAGTGGAAGCTTTATGAGTAGCTTTAAAGAAGAGCTATTGAAGGTCTGTCTCTAGGCCTTCCTGTCTGGAAGGTTTCGCCCCACTACTCTCACCTACTTCTCTTATGTTGACCAGACAAGTTACTGAAGAAAAACTACTCAAACACTACAAACACGCTGCTGTCAAGGTGTTAGTAGTGGGCTCGCTAGTCAGCCTTCTCATTTCCTCTAAGCTGAGTCCATGTAACTGCCGTCACACTGGAAAGGTTACATGTAACAGCCGTCACACTGGAAAGGTTACAAAAAGCAGGACCTCCTTGTCAGTCCCTTGGAGAAAAGGCGAGGTGTTTGTACATGGGGCATTGAAACAAAGTTTACTAAGTAGTTACATTACAGCAAGGTAATTACAGTATAAAAATATAAAATTGTACACATTACATAGTTTTAGCATGTAAAGTGAACTCCTGTTTGTGGTTCATATCATAGCTGTCATACAATTTTACATGTATTATTTGAACTGAGACAAATGTGGAAAGCTTAGTTTCACCATAAAAAATAATATTTAATATTTTTTATATGAACTTCACAAAGAATCTCAAAAGAAACAACCAAGAGGAAATGGA
This sequence comes from Novumbra hubbsi, assembly GCA_016801125.1. Taxonomy (NCBI): domain Eukaryota; kingdom Metazoa; phylum Chordata; class Actinopteri; order Esociformes; family Umbridae; genus Novumbra; species Novumbra hubbsi. The sequence continues at coordinate 15,748 of JACXGK010007852.1, forward strand.
AATAGAAAAATACCAAATATAACAATATGTCACACTGACAGATCAACTATTTTGACGAGCAATATATGCTTTTTGAGAGTATTTGGGTGCTTCCAAATCTTGCCGATCTGAATGAGATCTGACGATGGGGTGGATAAAAACTGTGAATTTAGCCTGCTGTGTATTTCATTGTAATTACACTAGAAATCCCCTGCACTCACAGCCATGGAAGGAATTACCTTCAGAACCTTGGAAAAATAAGCCAAAATGTGAAATCCACCAAAAACCATTGCAACGGGGAAGAATGAGGTAATCCAAAGGGAAACCGAAGGCTTGATTCGAATTTCAAATCTCCTCTTGTAGTGGGGCTTTCCACTTTCTGTGGGGGAGGTAGAGGACTAGACGGAGGGGGGAAATGGGGTTGTGGGAGGGCTTTTGAGCACTTAGATTGTGAGGAAGCACACAAAAGATATTTGGCTACTGGAGAAGGGTCTGAAGACTGAAAAGGTCCCCTATAAACAGGGAGACAGAAAAAAAGTCAATGGAGCTAGCAGATTGTGTCTAAGCTCCAGTGAAATAGGATCATGGGTTGAAAAAAGTTTTGGTAGACCTATGAGCTCATACTCATTACATGCAAACATGTCCTTCTCCATTGTTATAAACAGATCTAGAATCAAGTCAACCAAAGGTTCAGCGTCCTTGTTAACCACGTCCATCAAATAACAGGGTCTCTGATGAAGCTCAGACTTGGTTGTATATGGGAGTTTCCACTTGGATAATAAAACTTTGCCTGGTGCTTGTTTTGCTCAACGCTGCTTGCGCTCAGCCTGTTGAAATAATAAACTATTACATGGTATTAGAGTTGGGGGGGAAAACCCTTCTTTGGGCAGTGCAACAGGAAGTAATTCAGGAGGGGTGCATCGAGAAGTGTCCTGTTGCTGCCCTCTTACATTCTCTCCTATTCTGTAGTTCACTTCCTGCCTTACACAAACACACTACAAAGGTAGACTGGGCTAAAATGTACATTTGTGTACAAATAAAGGTAAAAACATGTTTTTTTACGAAAAAATTTACTTAAAAGAACATCGATCACCGAAAGGAGTCTCCCCTTACAAAAAACATACTGATTGAGTTTTGGGCCTAAATGCATGTGACTCCAACATGTTCTCAGCTGAACTGAGCTAGTTAGTTGGTCCAAGGAATGCTTGTCTTCATGTCCTGGCTTTTTGAGCACCTGTTGAGCTTTGGACCAGAAAGGAGCAGAACGCTGCCATCTCAGCCCAGCCAGTTCCACTAACACGTGGGACATTTGGTTCTCATTGGTTTTATTACTTCAACTTGTTGCTAACTTGGAGTGCACAATACACAACCAGATGGCTTCTATTCACTGGAAAATGGTTGGAGAATGGTTAACTTAAATGCCTCACTGTTGTTGAATAGGTACAAATGGAATGCAGAAGACAAATAACAGGTAAAAAAACAGATCGAGAAAAATCTAATTAAAAAAACTAAGCCCAGGCTGTACCAACTGCGAAGGAAGTAGGGAGGATTACATCATCAGATGTGTTTTAATGTGACTGATGTTCTCCAACCCTGCAGATGACCTTCCGTACTGCCCTAAAGGCATCACCTCCATGGTATTCCGCTTCAGCGTGTCAGCCATGGAGAAAAACTCCACCAACCTCTTCAGAGCCGAGTTCCGAGCCCATCGCGTTCCTAACTCCAACGCCAAGAGGAACGAGCAGAGGATTGAGCTCTACCAGGTGTGTAGACCACGTTCCCTCTGTACCATGGGTGTATGCGGGGGTGTCGTGATTTAGTTCCCATGTACTTCAGGAACACACAGGACAAAGCAGGTCTACATTGAAGACGAAATTCTATCAAAGTCCCTAGCTCTTCTCTATTATTCCATGTGCCTCATCCCAAATGGTTTTTACATAAGTACATTTAGGAGCGTGCTACCACAGACTATGAGAGACTTTAAGTTATCGTTTCGCACTCACTCTTCACAGTTGTCAATCCCAGCTATTTTGTCAAACTATCCTATGTAGGGTGACAGGGGTTGAATGTTTCCCCATTCACCTCCCATTCGAGACTGGGAGCCATGATCAGGATCCAACATTTCCTGCTAGGGAGACAAGCGTCTTTGTCCCGCCTCTAATGTGGGCTCTGAGTCTGACTGTCAGTAAGGCCTCAGATTGATTCCAGGAGCCAGAGAAGACAGAAGCAGCATCAGCCAATTGCACTGGAGGAGTAAGGAGAGCTGCTGCCCCCACACATTAGTTGGGGCTGATTGGCAGCGCCGGCATTGGTCACGCTCTGCGGCTGGGTCCCTTGTTCCCTCAGGAAGCCAGATTAGAGGCTGACGATCTTCAGAAAGCTCGGTATCCAGGCTGGTGTGGGAAGAGGCTTGTCTTGGCTCTGAACCTCCCGCTTTACCATCCTTTCTCTGGAGATAACGCTTATTGTTCACAAAATCCGTGGGCGTCTGAACGCTGGATCCCTTAATCCTGGGCTGCAGTCCAGCAATTTGATACATGAACTTTAATTACAGGCTGGTGTACAGCACACACTCAGAGACACTCAGAGATCTGAATCAATGGCGGCTATAGCAACAGTTGAAAAGCATCATCCTGAACAGACGAGTGTTTAAAAACCCAATATGTTGAAAGCCTATTGGACGAAGTGCAAATGGGAGTGACAGCCAGGTTCTCATTGGCAGTAGGGCTACACACAAGCATTAACTTGCAAAATGGGGCTATCAACACAGGGAGTCACTTTTTCCATGAGGAGAAGACGTTTGGCCCAGGGCATCTTGAAGCGTCTGGCCCAGACAACGCTGGCTGGGTTTGCTGTCTGGTGTGTGTGTGTACAGTATTTGTGAGAAAGATAGAGTGAGTATATGCAGTTGGGTCACTCTCTTACCTCTGGCTGGCAGATCCTACGGCCAGACGACCACATAGCCAAGCAGCGCTACATCGGGGGTAAGAACGTCCTGACCAAAGGCACGTCAGAGTGGGTCTCCTTTGACGTGACGGACACCGTCAGGGAGTGGCTCATGTACCGAGGTGAGTGGACCCAAGCTCCGGGGCTCTCCGTCTCATGCCATATGTTGCATATCAAAAGCATGAGCCAAGATATTGGGAAACCCGAGTTGACAAATCAGAATGGTCCAAAGGAAAATACACTTCCTCATAATCCTGTGCTCTCTTTCCCCCTCAGAAACCAACCTCGGCCTGGAGATCAGTGTTCACTGCCCCTGCCACACCTTCAACCCTAACGGTGACATAATTGAAAATGTCAACGAGGTGCTAGAGGTCAAATTCAAAGGTAACATGACATGGCTGCCTTAGGCTTTTTTTTGTAAAAAAAACCCCGACACATGTCGGATTCCATTATTATTTACTTTTTTTTTCACACTTCTTTCCGTATGAGCTCTGAAACCGTGAAGGCCCTCTAAAGTCTTTTCCAGGGAACATGGGCCTCAGCGGTTGATATTTATTTTTACGAGGATAATATCTTTTCTCTAAGAGACAAAGGGAATGAGAAAGTGGCAGAGGGAGGGAGAGGATGAATAGAGGAAAGAGGAACTGAGAGACAAATCATGGGAATACAGTTGGTCTGGTATCTCACTTAACATCTGGGCCGGCGGGTCCCTGGTCCTGGGAAAGCTCCCCTGACTGGCTTGGCCACAAGGAATGCGTTACCACGGCGCTCAGACGCTGGGCCTCCAATTAAGGAGAGGCGTCCATATCCACCGGTGCTGTGTCTCTTGAGATCTCCACTGCTTTTGCTATCAGGGGAGGATGATTGGACGAGCAGACATTAACCCAGAGGACGGACAGAGGGACCAGGTCTGACTGGTGGTGGAGGAGTGCGGCTGAGTGGCTGAGGCCTGAAGTCCGGCCCCTTCCCAGTGAAAACAATGATATTGACTTTACAGGAGTGCAATGAGTAAAACAGCCGTAAAATCAGATTCAATACACGGTGTGATAGTCTGTTCCAGACCATAATGTCCATTGTTCACACTGTTTTATAAATACTAATAACCATTTTGTTTATTTTGAACATGAAATATTGAAATAAGATGGCCGGTGTGGTTTCCTTTACTAATAACTCTTCAGCTGGTTGTGCGTAAAACCCCGACATCCCCGTCTTTTGCGTCTGCAGGTGTGGAGGCAGACTGGGAAACAGGTAAACAGGCCAAACAGAAGGACCAGTACCCTCACCTAATCCTCATGATGCTGCCGCCTCATAGGCTGGATGCCCAGTCCACGTCACGCAGACGCAAGAGAGCCCTGGACACCAACTACTGCTTCTCGTAGGTGACCCCCAGTCCTGACAATAAACCAGCTCGTAGCGGTGGGGAGGGGAGGTGGTCGGGGGTGTTGGTTTCATTTTCTTTAGCATCGGAATATACAGTATATTTTTAATTTCTTGTCTCTAGGAAGAAAAAAAAAGCACTAATTTGTTGTTTTTCCCCTCGATCTGCATGACGACAACTATTTGAAATAAGGAGAAAAAAAAGTTGTGCTCATTTTTGTTATGTACAAAAACCTAAATTCACCTGGCAAATAGCTTCTGTAGACTTGGCTAAGAGGAACTGATCTAAATAAAAAGTTGGTTAATTCGTTATCCGTCTGTGGCATAGCAGAGGCATTAAGATACAAGTTGAGATCTGTCCCAGAATTAAAGAATAGGACAACTACCTCCTTCTCTGTTGGTCTCCTCTCCTCTGGCAATCACTCTGTCAGTCTGATGGACGGTAGTATGACACCCGAGTTGCCTCCAAGAATGAAATAAGGACACACCTTCCAGTGGAATTCCAAGCCTTCTTAGGGCTCAGTCAGACTGCACGCGTGTAACGGAACGTACACAACCTGGAAATAGTGTACGTTTGTCTTTCAGGTGAAGTATGTAGTTGCTTCATAAATCTTCCTCTCTTCTGCCTGCCGCAGTAACTACGAGGAGAACTGCTGCGTGAGACCCCTCTACATTGACTTCCGCCAGCACCTGGGCTGGAGGTGGATTCACGAGCCTAAGGGATACTACGCTAACTTCTGCTCTGGGCCCTGCCCCTACCTGCGGAGTGCAGACACCACACACAGCTCGGTGAGACGCGGCTGGGACACGTCCAATGCATTCAGTACACTCCAAAGCACTGTTACCACACAAACACCAACTAACACAACGGAATGCAGGCACTTACCAGGCACCCACGTTGGCATAGCTACACCGTGGTAATCTGACACCGAGGTTTCCAAACACAGCCCCATCGTTCAGGATCACATTGTCTAGTCCCCCCCCCCCTCCCGGAATGGAATGTAGAACATTGATTGGCGCAGTGGTTTTCTCCCGTCTGATGACGCTCCCTTCTTGCTCCCCCTGCAGATGTTGAGCCTGTACAACACCCTGAACCCCGAGGCGTCCGCCTCCCCCTGCTGCGTGCCTCAGGACCTGGAGCCCCTCACTATCCTCTACTACGTGGGCCGCACCCCCAAGGTGGAGCAGCTCTCCAACATGATCGTCAAGTCCTGCAAGTGCAGCTAAGGGCTGGGATCCGACGAGGCCTGGGGGCGACCCTGAGGGGGGCGGAGGGTGGCGTGCTGAACCTTGCTGACCCCCCCCTCCCCCTCTTCCTCAGTCACCAGCCAAGCCCTGGCAGAGGCCCTGCAGATAGACCCCGCCCCTCTACCCACAATCCCCAGGCTGTGTGGACGCTCAAACATCAAACCAACCGAGGCTGCACACCTCCGGTCCCCCCTGGAGGGCCAAAACGCTTCGGTTTTTACCTGGCAGGTAATTCCACCCAGCCGGTGTCCCGGGTCTGATTCAGTCGCTAGTTAGGGAAGGACGAAAACCAGACGTTTTTTGGGCCCCCGCCAGGACCGGAGATGAATAGCCCCGCTCAAGGACCCGGCAATCTCCACGTCAACATAACCTTTTATTGGCCCTTTTTCTTCGCCACGCCGAGCGTTTCTCCTCATTTGTTTTTCTGTCAATATTACAGCATTCTGAAGTGCTTTTACCTTTGTGCCACATGACCACGGGCATTCATAAACCTACGTGTCTGCTCAGAGGAAAAAACGAGACATCCGCAGCTGTTCTAGCCATGACCACTGCCTACTGACGGACTCACAGTTGCAGTCTAAAGAGGCCGACCGAGAACCTGGATTTTCAATGCAAATCTAGAAAGGAGCTAAAGCAGAAACTCTTGTTAGGCTTTGTTTTCTTAAAGAAAGCTTTTCCATTGTGGGCATACGACGTCGTGCCACACAAGACAGAATGTCCATGCTGGAAACCAACGCACTACCGCCCCCTTCTCTGGTCATCTAGAACAGACACTGACGGACTCAAGTAATATTATGAAAAATACATCATGCTGGAAAACAACTTTTATTCAATGTATGTTTATGGTTATGTTTACTTCTGTTATGCAACAGAATCATGTTTTAGGGATATTTTTGAAGCAGACCTGTTTGTTGTATTAGACGATGTAGGCTATGAGCACTTCACTAGATCACCAACTGTAAATGTTTTGCTATTACTCTTAAAAAAAAAAAAACTTTTTGTAATTAAAAATGGTCTTGGAAGAATAGATTTGTTCTGTTTTTCATGTGAAGCTAATCATAATTTGTGGGTATCCACGTGAAATCAGCATTTAGGCCATGTCCATCAATGGCCACTATTGGTCAACATACTGTTTGGTCCTTAGGATTACAACATTACTATCATTTACAAAATGCCAAGGTTTTCAGAGATTTCTGGAAAACGTCTGGAAAGGTGCCAGGTCCTTATTGTACAGCAGTTGGAGAGACACATTGAAACCGCTATTAACAATGGTACACATAAATCAAATGAAGGAACATGCATCACCATAAATCATCTTGTTCAACTTAAATAATAAAATATCTCACAACAATGGGAAACATTGTTCACGAAATCCAACACCAAACCCTGATGACACTGACAACACCAATGACATTGCATAGAATAGGCCCTTTCATTCCGAAGCTCTCAGCACAGGGGCCAGGCGACAGACTGTCAATAGGTCATCTCTCAGTTTAAGAGGAGCGAACACACCTCAAAAGGTCACGGTTTGCGTGCATTACGGCCAGGAACAGATGCCCACTGTGATCCGTGAAAGTCACAGCGACATGCAGGGCCTCCTACTGCAGAGATCAAGCCAGATAACCAGGTCACTGCTTAGATCTCGAAATGACATGACTGCTGTGAGCTGGAACGGTTTAACAGATGCACCCACGCCCTCGCTGTGGAGGCAACAATAACATTCATTTAAACATTCGAGTGGCCAATGTAAGAGGCCCTCATAATTACGTTCAGTAGACTTGACCGACGAGCACAAATAACGGGCTTGTTGGAGCCCACCTCCCTGGCAGTGGAGGAACGGTGGTAATGCTTTAAGATCCTGGGGGCTCTGGCGGGCACCAGCTGTTGATGGGTGTCTGTCATCAAAGTCTTTCCATGGCAACGACCGACAGCCAGAGGAGATTGAGTGAGGACAACTGCTGTGGTAAGAGCTAGGCTGCCGGAAGAGATCCCAACCCTTGTCAGGCCCGGGGATTCCAAACAGGACAGGATATCCTCTTCCATCCGATAACAACTGACCGGTGGGATGCCAGACATACAGTCACTGACACGCTTTGGTTGCTCTGTTTTCCCAGCAGACACCAGTGGTCACATGCAGAGGCACCTCCGTCGGCAAGATGGCACTGCGTTGCCCCAGTCCTCGCCCACGTCCTCTAGCCGTCATCTGAGCTTGGACCCCTGGCCCTGAATGAGTTTGCTGTACACAGAAAGACCTGCAGGGGAAAGAAGAAACTTGAGGTGAATAAAAGAATAACGCATTGGAGAGTCCATGACGTTTCAGGGGCCAATCTACCGCCGCGGCACAGACGCCAAGGAAGAATGTCCTTCACATTCCGCTGACAGATTTATCAAACTATTAAAAAAGAGCACGTGGAGCCAAAGCCAACCTGAGGAGTTTGGCCAAACTTTAGAAGTTCTATATTAAACAGTGTTATCATAATGGTTACAATAGAACGCTTAATGTTTGAATTGTTCTAGTATGAAGACTATTACAGTCTGAGGTATTGGATGTAGAAATGTTTCCTTAAGTTTAAAATGTTTTTTTTTAAGGGGGGGGGTTTGCAAAACCAGTGGAGTGAAAGAGAGGAATCTGCTGGCCCATGTCCTGGTAGGGCTTCACGGCCACAGCGGGTATCAGTGTTGGCCCGTGTCCTGGTAGGGCTTCACGGCCACAGCGGGTATCAGTGTTGGCCCGTGTCCTGGTAGGGCTTCACGGCCACAGCGGGTATCAGTGTTGGCCCGTGTCCTGGTAGGGCTTCACGGCCACAGCGGGTATCAGTGTTGGCCCGTGTCCTGGTAG
>JACXGK010007853.1:0-23846 GCA_016801125.1 Novumbra hubbsi
CCCCCCCCCCCCCCCCCCCCCGCATATCTGCCAGTAAAATCCATTGAGCATGACAGTTGGTGTTTACATGGTAGCACAAGATCAATTTGGTGTTCTAGCACCGCTTTCAGATGGAAAAATCCGGAACATTTACAGATCCCTTCATTAAATCCATGGGGAAATGGTAAGTGCAGCAGTATTCTATTTAAGAGTCTGGGTGGTGTGATCTCCCATGCAATAGACCAGCTGTGTACCCGGGGATGGAGATGGTAAAATGTGACGGTAACCTGGAGTGCAAAGAAGCCTCAAAAGTATGTTATTAAGGTAGTTTTGATTCCTGGAGAGATTTTGAACAACAGACGGTAGAATTACCAGTTAATGAATAAATCAGGGTTGATTTATCCTCTTTACAATGACATATCCACTTGAAACATTGTTGGATAATCAAAGATGCATATACACCAGCCTAAGGTATTCAAGTTCACAGTCTTTAAAAATCCTAACCAAACATCCTAAAATGTTACATTGTAAATAAAATGTGATTTTTACTAGAGAATGCATGCAATTCAATTCATCCATCAGAAGACATAATCCGAAAAAAATGTGCCATCATTCTGTCATTCTTTTAGGTCATGTTGACGCAGATGACGCCAGTCGCTAGTTGTTTTTGCAAAGTTGCTATGCATAAAGACTGGTTGTCCGTTTAATCAAAAATAGTTGCTATGTAAAAGGACAGGTTGTCTGTTCAATTAAAGGTAGTTGCTATGCATTAAGATTTGTGTCCTTTGCTAGTTTACTTTTTACCTCATTTACTAATTACGTTTTACTAATTCATGTAAAAAATAAAAAAGATATGACAAACATTTTTGGGGGTTTCAAGCTTTTCTTTTGGCATTTACTTAGACATATTCCAGATAATAATCATGTTGGTGCCTGATGTTCCATGGCTCAGAAAAAAAAACGATTCATGTCTTGTCTGCAACTTGTGTGCCTTTTACCTATGTTTGCCGACAACAGTACAGCATAACTGATCCTTCTAATCATGATGTTGGGTCGGATTGTGGCTCCCAAAAGTCATCGCTTTGCACTACACCTTTGTCATTGTGGCCAAGTGGAATCCTGGTCACAGCAAACCGACAATGTCCCGATTATAGGGAGGCGATAACAGGCCCGGTGCTGCCTCAGGCGGAGGGCTGACAGAGGTCCATATGGGGACAGAAGGAATCATTTAATGTTATCGACAAACACAGCTTTCGAGTACCAAAACACGGCTGCATCTGCAACTCTACATTTGAACTTAGGAACGAATGGTTTCGGGCTGCTGCTAATCACATTCGCCTTGAGGCAGTCAAGCAGCGGAGCTGACAAGTGCAGCCTGCTACACGGGAATGAACGGTTGAAAACGCGACACGACGGTGCGGTTATTCCATTAACTCCTCGGAAGCATTTACTATAAGGAATGGTTGTAGGACGTAGCAGGACGAAACAGTCCTGGCCAAGCTTGCTTGTGGAGAACTACTCGGTGTAGACCTGATATTCTGCTTACTATAAGTAACTCAAACTCAATCTGTCAATCGGTTCTCGTTATGTTGAACTGGGATGGATATCTAAATGTCCCAACCATATTTACAGGCATTTCATATAGGATATCAAATGTGTTGGGTGTATTGAAGTGTATTTTCTGGACATTTCTGTGTGTTTAGCAACATAATGCGTGGGTTATATTCTTATGTAATGTACAAGACATGTGCATTTTATGTTGTTGTTTTGTGAACACAATTCTGTTAAGGCCAAACAATCCCAGTTTGCCCGGCTGCAATTTCTTCAATATGTGTGGTTGAATTGTGCCTCAGTCTCGATATTGCCGATATTGTACATATATTGTACATATCGGCAGTTAAGTTCTATAATAATTGGTTTTGGCGTAAAAATCCCCACATGGACGAATTAAATCAGATTTCCTCCCTCCTGTGAAGATTGCATCTTCGTCCTTTTGATGGCTGATTAAGCATTTTGAGGGGGTTGCAGAATTGTTATATTATAGACGTTGAAGATGTTTACATCTTACTGTACATTTTGAAGTTGAAAGATGCCTTTGAATCTGAACAGAGTGAAAAAAGGGTCCATTAAATACTATAAAAAAAGGAATAAATAATAGTCAAAAAATTTAAATATACAACTTGATATTTCACACCATATAATTAATTTGTCCCTGATTAAAGGAGAAGAGTTTTCCAGGAGTGATCTAGAGTGTTTCCGGGAAGAGAGTGAGAGTTTTTCAGTAGTGAGAGTTTTTCAGGTTTCATGGTGGATAACATTAACACACAATGGCTGTTGTTAGAGCTCTATCTCAGTTTGTGCACTCAACACTACTTCCTCATGCTGTTCTCAACTGTTGTGGAGCAGCTTGTCCAAGGCCTAACCTTTTGACTTTCTTCACCAATTAGATTTGAGAAGGAAACAAGTAAGGAAAATAAGCATACACATGCTGTTAACATAAATCACAGGTAGGAGAAATACATTCTGAATGTTGTTATAGTGATTTTAGGCCTACTAGATTGACCGTTTTGGAATGCTGTAACAGTGTGTGTTACAAGAAATTACAAGCTTTGGACAGGCATTGGTCACTATTCTTTGAATGCTGTATTTGATTAGGATGAGTTTTCTTATGTCACTTATTTGACAAACAAAGTAAGAAATATTCAAACACTGGTTTACATTATTTATTTGTTCAGATTTCTTGTCACAGATACTATATACTAGAATGATGATTTGCACGCTCCAATTAAGACAATTAAGGGATGTCTTTATTAATGTTCATGTTTCTTGTTCTGATTCTGATCCAGCCATTCACATAGCTAGCTAGAAAAACATTTACCCATTAGTTCCATTCACAATTGTAAAAATACCTAATATTTTTGTTATTATACAGCTAGCTAGCTACAGACATTGCAATGATATAGATTAATTACACTTTGGTGATACTAATTACTCCTGCCTTAATTCATATGTTTATTGATTTTAGTAAAAGTGCAGATCCTTTTAATATTTTTTTATTTTTAACGTTGTAAGTAAAATAGTAAGATCCTGAAGGTTTTTTGCATTCAGGGTAATGTTAAAAATTTTAGGATTCCAAACATATATAATTTGTTTAACCATTCTTATACAGTAAGTACATTTTTTATAACAATTAATTCTATTTTCAAAAGTAGTCATAATGGTTCATTTGATCCAAATAAAAAAATTCTGTTCATTTTCTGGAATGACAAAATTTTTGTCATCTTTTGGCTGAAGTATCATTTTCGAGGATAGCTTGTTGTTTTATTATGATTACTTTAATGGGGATATTAATTTAAGGTTTTTATCTTTTCATCTTTTTGTCTCCATAACCTTACCAGGTACTTGTTTCCTATTGTAGTTGCTAAAACACCACTACGTTTAAAAAAGGAATGAAATTATTGAGATAAGAATAAGAAATCCAACTTACGGTAGTACAGAGAAAAACAAAGCTCCTCATATGGTCCTTATTAATATAAACAGATCCCAGAAAACTATTTATTAAATATCACCATATTGTTTCTATTTTCAATATTAATCGGATTTACAATTCTGTCTGTGTATTTATGAGCTGAATATCCTAATTAAAATGTTTGCTTAATTTAGCTTTAAACCAGTGTCTGTGGTGAAGAGATAACATGCATGGAAATGTGTGCGTTGCAATATATCCCAAGGAGGCTGCTGTAGTGTATATTGGCCCTAGTTTCATTTGGTTTTTAAATGTATTCAAGATCCATATTCTGTCAAAGAGGGGAAACATGACCTCGGGAGAAAATATTCCGTTGTCAACCTGTTCATTCTGTATGCTTGTTGTCCCAACCTCTAGGTTAGCTGTGATGAATGGGGGCATTTTGAAATTGGGTAATTTTAGAAAACCAAGGAAAAGGTATTGAGTTTAGAATAGCTTAAACTTGAATGCTTGTATAATGATAAAAAAGTACAACATACAGTAGCCATGAATTGTAGAACGCTCAATGTTTGCATGGACGTCTTTGATCCAGCAATTGCAGTTTTTTATAGATGTATTTAATACGTCAACGTGTATTCCATCTTCTTCAGGTCAGAGTTGTGGATTTCCACAATTAGTTTTTAAAGCACTTCCTGTATGTGAACACTTGAAGTATGATTAATATTCCATTAAACTGGAATATATTATTTATATTGTATATTCACACATCCTCATTATAAGGTATTATGTGTTTTTTTCAGTATCATTTTACAGAAATAAGTGTCAACGATGAGAAGGCAACAAATATGCACATAACACCATAATTAAACCATGAATAGAAACATGTTCATTCTTATGTAATGTGAGTAAGTCTAGAGTAGTTTTCACTACTGTAATGTGATCATAGCAGCAGCTTATTCGTCAGACATTGGTGTAGTCAGGGCTATATGCAGGAACATACCGCATACCAGGGGTATTCAACTTTGGCCCTTTAACATTTAATCAAGGTCCACAGAAGTTCCACATTTGGTTTGAGGGCCAGAGTTCAGTTTAAGATCCAGTGAGGATTGGCCCAAACAAGAAATATAGGCCCCTCTTGTCTAGGTAAATCAAACCCACTGGGTGTAATTGCTATGTCTTCAATAAAAAAAACTATAGATCCATAAGAGATCCTATGATTACATGAATGCATACACTGTGTTTTGAACCTGAAGATGATTATTCTTAATTAGAAATGTAAACAAGTATCTGCATTACCGGACACATGCAGAAACACGGCATTCTGTTTCTGCATGCCGACCCACTGAGGCATGAACTACAGGGCCCCCTGAGGGTCTCCTGTGGTATCTGGCGCCAAGACATTAGGCAGCAGATCCTTCAAGTCCTGGACTGGTTGGTCCAGCACACATTTGGAGGCCAGGGCGACACCTCTTTATCATGTGTGCAGCGTGGCGTGATGCGCTATCCTGCTAAAAGAGGCCACAGCCATCAGGGAATACCATTGTCATGGAGTGTAGCTGGTCTGCAGAAATGTTTAGATAGGTGGCATGTGTCAAATATTACATGCACGTGAATGCTGGAGCCCAGGGTTACTCAACAGAACCTTTCCCTCCAACCGGCCGGTCATCTTCCCAGAGTGCACCCTGGTGCCACGACTTCCCCAGGTTAATGGCACACACGTAAACGGCCAGGCGTGATGTGAAAGAGAACGGCACTCATCGGACCAGGTGAACTTCGTCCACTGCTCCAAGGTCCAGTTACAGCGCTCCTGCCTATTTCTCATTCACACACGTTGACCACGAGAACTAGTTGTTCCTATACCATCTAACCTACCCAGACCACCACACGGGCTCTGATTGGGAGATAATCAGCGTTATTCACTCAGGATCAGCCTGAACAAAAAACACATTACAGCAGGAAGGCCAGATCAGAATAAAGAAGTATGCGATTCACGACAGTGATCTCAATAAAGGCACATGATCCTTATAATCAAGTTTAAGGTCCCTTGTCTAACTAAATTGGGTTATCTGTATTTTCATATTATTCATTACTTGCATATTATTCATTACTATACACTGAAAATTCAGTAGCCACACTGGATGTCAATCTGTTAATTATGGGACACAGGCCACCTTAAATACATTTCAATAAATCTTCATTAATGACTGTTTTCAACTTTAGTTTTTTTGTGTCAAGACAAAATGAAGGCTCAGAGACAGATAACAGATTGTAGATTGGTCTTATCGAGGACCAGAGCTCTGTTAGAAGACGAAAGAGACAAGCATCGAAATAGACAAGCTAATGGATGAATAATTTACATGTATTAAACAATGCGGAAATCTGAAGTCAGACTAAATAACAATACAAAGATTAACTTCAAGATTGGAGTTTTCACTCTATTCATGGTTCTATTTAGCCAATCTGTTTGTGGGTCTTTCGCCAGCACAAATAAACTCATAATTTTCCCAAAGAAAGGCATTCCTCTAAGAGTGGATAAACATAAAGCAATCCTTACAATGGTTGTTTCAGTTGGGTCTTTTTTTTATTCTCATTTTGTTTATATGAAGTATTTAGTAGTGGAAAACTACTAATGATAATTGTAAATAAATGCTTTGTCAAGAGGGAGTTCGGTGATAAACGAAAAATGCTACTGTGAATACAATAACAGAAATACAATCTTATGATTAAACAGTTGTGAGGGTATTTGCAGGAAGTATATTGTAAAGTAAGCAAATGTTGACAGCCTCTTGGCTAAAACATGATGGTAGGTTATAAAACCACAGACTGAGGATAGATGGAGTGACTTAAAGCAAACCCTGGGTTGGCAATGGGAATACAAAGATATGACATATTTTAAAACATCTAAAAGAAAGGAGATTCAATTTCATACAAGGAATCAGCCATCTAGGTATAAGACTTACACCATCTTTTTACCTCTCCACATCTCCTCTGCCCAAAATATGCAACTGACAGTAAATCCCACATTTCTCATCAATGAAAAGGCTCTAAAAATAAACTGTAAAACAACCAAGTATGTTTTGAACAGGAAGTCTTATAACATCTCCTCCGCTGATGACCAAACATCTACAGTCTTCAAACAAAATAGCATACTGCCTTTAATCTCAGCCCATTAGAATAGCATTGGGTTTGGTGGTTTAAGGTTGGAAATGCTGTCTGTTACTAAGTCCATTCAAGTGCTTGGTAATCTATCACACAAATGCTAGACCCCTTTTCCCCCTCAGGAGAATAATGTCTTGTTGTCTTATTATTCTTGTTGCCTGCCTATCTACCCTCTGCTCTTCAGTCTTAAACCTTAAGCCTCCTCGAAAACATTGTGCCTGGTGAATTTCTTTTATTTTCCCCTCGGTTCCACTTTTGAATATATTACAGAACATGAGTTTGGATGAACATAACATTGTAATGAACTTAAAGTCTTTGCGCCTAGCTCCAGTTCAGCAGTATGACTAGTACAGCGAGAACCGTGTGTCCAGCACGGCATATCAAAACAGTAAGACATTTTCGTCTTGATCAAATGACCAAAGGAGGCGTCGACTTTAATGATGAAAAGTGTGTGGAATCTTCTGGAGTGCAGCGTTCTGATGGGTTAGCTGATGTTGAAGAGAGTTGACGAAATGTGAGGCTTGGAGAATTTTTTTTAACCACTGAAAACTGGAAAATAAGTAAATCAATAGAATTCATATTTGCATAATTATAAAGGCAACAACAGAAATACATTGCACACTAAGATATAAAGCTCTGTAGGACCTAATAAAACTTGCCTAATAAATAAGCTTGGCAGGTTAGGCAATTTGGATGTATCATGTTGTTAACATAAGTGATCACTGTTATTTATCTATCACCATTGATTGATATGAAACATTACATATTTTAATACAAATCTAAACATTTCATCATCTCATGTCTGAAGGAATGAACACAATTACTGAGAGCACCCATCAGTTCACAACAGATACTTTGGACACATATAGTAATGAATTAAGGGCTGCTAGTTAAATGGGATTTATAATGCCTTTAGGAAGTATTCAGACCCCCTCCCAGACCATATTTAGTTTTTTGAAGAATTTATATATGATTGAAAATGTTTTGCAATCAATCTACACACTATCCCACAATTGTTATTAATTTGCTTAACATTTCAAACTGAAATATCTCATGAACATAGGTATTCAGGCCTTTTGCCATAACAATCCAAATAGATTTCAGATGCAACCTGTGTCTCCTAATCATATTTGAGGTCTCTAGACCATTACTGAACTACACGACAAATGTAAAATGGAAGATTGGCACATTTAAACGGATGTCATGTTACCATATTGAAATGAAGATGTAAAGATTAGATTGAGATTGAAGTAATGTAAATGTCACAGATTAACATGAAACCAAAAATCATGTGCTGATATAGTCAAGATATGTTCATCTGATTGTCAGCTTTTTACATGTCCAGCAGCTCGTAAAAGGAATCCTCTTTTGATGGTTTTTGAGATCAGGTGTCATGTCTATAGCATAAAGTACTCCGGGTGGTCCAGCTGTGGCCATGATGTTAGCTTAGTTTCTTTGTAGTTGGCAAACACTGTGAGCAGCTGGTTTTAGCGCTAAAACGCTTTGTGAAATACTCCTAAATAAAAAATGTTGGAGTCTGACATGCCCGCTGGTTTTAAGAGTTTCTCCTGAATCAGCCAATTGGGAGCTACTTTTAGTCTTCAGATGTTTTGAGAATCTGGACCCTGTCTTTTCTGGTTGGGTGGCTAGAAGGAAATCACTTCTCTCCAAAAATCACATGACCTACTGCCTGGAAATCTCGGAGAGCATAGAGATTATCTGATCGGATGTGACCAATTTTGAACTATTAGGCCTCAATGGCAAGCGTCATGTCTGGCAAAAACAAGGTGCCATTCATCACCCAGCTAATACCGTCTCTACAGTCAAAAATGGTAATGAGCATCATGCTATGATGATCCTTATTAGACGCAGGGACTCTAATAGATGAAAAATACAAAGAGTTGCTTGAAGAAAACCTTATTCATAGCGCACAGGACCTCCGACTGGGGGCACACAGCCAAGCCACAGCGGGAGAAGCTTCAAGACATGTCTGTGAATGTCCATGAGTGGCCTTGTCAAAGCTCAGAACCCCACTGAACATCTGAGGGGAGACCTGAAGATCGCAGTTCACTGACCCGCTCCATCCATCTGAGCTTCAGTAGAAGAATCAGAGAAACTTGTTGAGCAAAGCTGGTAGAGGCACACCCAAGAAAGTCAAAGCCTCTAACTTGCATACCTCTTTTAATATTTAGTTTGGTTAATTGGCACACATTTCTTAGTGGTAAAAAAAAATGTAAACAATTTTTAATTAAGAAATTTGGCCCAAACACAATGTGAAGACAGTGAGGAGGTTTAAATATGTTCTGAAGGCTTATTCCTTAAAGGTGTCTGGGACTTCAACCAGGCCATCATGATCGAATTTAATTAAAGTTTACACCGTCCTATATACTTTGGGGAGAGGAAGTAGGTGATTACTTCGCAACCCATCCACTGTCCCTTAATTGCCCCCCCCCCCCCCCCCGATGCTTTTTTGTTCACCCCAGTCACACGCAACCTCATTCTCAACAGTTTGATTTACAAACACACATTCCTGTCAGCGATTAAGGCTAAAAAACATTCCAGTTGTAAATCCTTCATCTACGAATAATTTAACGCAATACGTCCTACTCAGGAGCACGGGGGAGAAAGCATTTTCAGCTTCCTGGCAATTCTGTTACCGTTAGCTTTGTTACCAATTGTTACAAATTCTAGTTAGCATTGGTAGGTATGATTACAGGGGATGAAAGCAGAGGCTCCGTAGTTCTATTATCTGCCTGAGTAGTGCAGCTGCTGCATTTTAGCGAGCGAGAGAAAGGCAGGTGCTGATGTGGGCTCAGAACCCCCCCCCCCCTCCCCCCCCCACCCTCTCACCTTTACACATTCATCTGCTTTTGAGTCTTTTGAGGACCCTCTTAAAAGGCTGCCAGCTCAATAAGAATGAGATTTCCTACAGGCTATGGAGCCATAACATGGTCAGCTGCTAATCTATGAGCAGTAATACAGTAGCATTTAAAAGGACTCTCTGTGCACTCTCGTCATGCTCATCAGCAAAGCTTTTGACTAGATCCACTGCTGGAACACCGGTAACCAGCGAATTAGGGATTCTGATTCACACAACTTGTTGAGGGGGGGGGGGGGCAGCAGGCTCAATCCACACACCACCCATTACCAGTTTTCAGAACTAATTCATTTATAGTAGCAACAATCTGATTAGATGTCTTCATATAACATAAACTGTACAGTCGTCCTATTCCGAAAATTCTCCATTGCTGTAAAAATCCCGTCTGAGCGCTTAAAGCCTCCACGGACGAGTATGATGGGACACATTCAAAACATCAAGTGCGTGCTTAGTGTTCTATAAGGCCATATGGGCAAATGAATTAGCATGCACTGCCTTTTCAGTTGTTTGGGGGGAAAGCAGAATGCACAGTAACACTTCATGCACCACATACCACAGATTGAACTCAACTGGATAAAATAGAATTCAGAGCGATAATTACAAGAGGCAATCTATTGTATATGTGCCGTTTGATATTATCATTGTTATTAGGGATTTCAAACGCTTACACGTATTGCTCTGTTAGGTGAAAACTCACCAAAACGTGTGCACATGTAGGTAATGAAAACAATCTCCACGTATAGAGCGATGTGATGGATCCGTTGCACGGTTGCCTAGCAACAGCTTGTTGAACGCTGACTCATTTATACGTTCAGTTGGAGGAGGGCCTGTCAAATACTGTCATTTCGATGTTCCACAAAAAAATGTCATCCCTGAAACAATGTCTACCCCCCCCTCCTGAGGATGTCGAGTCAATTGGCCTGTTGGTGGCGCTATGCTGTCCTGCCAGATGTTGAATGCTTCTAACTGTTGTTCTGTTTAGTGAAAATTTCCAAAACCTGATGATGGGATGGATGCCTAGGAACCGCCTGTTGAATGCTGCCACATTTTTTACTTTGGCCCCATTGTCTTATATCACCCAGAATGTTGAAACCTCTCATGACAGTCCCATTCCTCATAGGGGACACATTTGCATCAAGGACCCATAAAGGTCTGCCATCTTGTATTTTCCGCCCATTTTAAATGTGTGACAAACCTTAATTCCACTTGTAATCTGCTGCGGTGGAAGGGAGTAGATTTGTTAATTAACTCATCAAGTTTCTATATTTTACTGCGGTCCAACCAACTACAGTGTTTTCAACGAGTGAGCATAGGTGAATTTATGCGTTGCTTTACTATAAAATTCATTTTGCATTCCACTAACTGGCCCTCCAAAAACACTTCTAGCAGCTGGTTTCCAATCCAGGGACTGACCAGCACCCACATTGATTAGTTTCAGAAACAAGACAGCATTGGGAGGCAATGCTATGCTGCTGGTCCGCTACCTGTGACATAACATTTATCATGATCTCAATCAGTCACGATGATTTAACCTGATTGACAAACACTTCATATAACACTCTTGCTGGCTACCCAGCTGTTCTTGTTTGTCCACTACATCAATTCCAGCATCCTAACAGCGCACCGCTGTGAACCCACCATTTGATTAATAGAAAGAGGCATCCGGGAAAAAACATTTTTTGGTTATCATTAAATCTTCGTTTCCTAAGGGAACCTTTAAGTAATGCTGCTGGATTGAGAACTGTGCTCAACAAAACCAGCCAATGTTGGTTAAATTAGCTAAATAATCTGAAGTAAACAAAGTAGAACTGAAAACCCATTGTTCTTGATCAATAAGCGGTGTTCCCTGGAAATGTTGTAATTTTATTATCATATGTTTTAATACGCCAAGTTAAAGTTGTATCTGTTTTAAGCTGGTAACTTCTCATTTGGCACTGCTTGAAAACACCTTGTTTTAAGTGTGTATGTAATGTAGGTTCACACTATTTAATTGTCCTTTCACTTTCAGTTGACATCTGTTGCAACCAGTTTACTGACTGTGACCCTAAACATTGATTTAATGGTATTTTGACTACATAATTTTGAAAAGATTAGCCATGCCGTCTTGAACGCGGTCACAGGTTGCCCAGGGGTTGCCCACGGGTTGCCCACGTGTTGCCCAGGGGTTGCCCACGGGTTGCCCAGTGGTTGCCCAGGGGTTGCCCACGTGTTGCCCAGGGGTTGCCCACGGGTTGCCCACGGGTTGCCAAGGGGTTGCCCAGGGGTTGCCCACGTGTTGCCCACAGGTTGCCCAGGGGATGCCCAGGGGCTGCCCACACAGCACCGGGTGTCCGTGTGAACAGGCCCGGCTCCAGTCTGCTTGTGCACTCCCGCTGGGAAGGAGGAAAGACTCAGCAGGTACAAAATATATCGCCAAGAGGGGCAGAGAACGGGTTCACGGGATGACACAGTTGTCCTCGTAACGTAACAGTGGGAATGCCCGGAGTGTCACAGCATTTGAACACAAACACTTTTTGGGTATTGACATAATAAGCACAAAGGAGTCTGAAAATGGGTAGTGTCATTCCTTGTTTCCAAAATGGCATCACTTTCCTCAGTTCACAATGCAATAAAGATACCTCAGTAACACTGATTTATTGTATGTGGCTCTTTATTTGCATGCCCCAAACAGTTATGTCAGTATTACAAAAAGATGAAGAACTATTAAGCTACATTCACAAATTGAACTATAAGATTCATGATTAATCTTCAGCATATCTCCACTTCAACGTTTGCCTACAATGTGCTATAGAACGATCAGAGAGTATTCCCTGAAATATCTAAATAGTACTTTTGAAGGCAAAAAAGTTATTAGCAATCTGCATTCTTGTCTTTACTCTCCCTCTACGTGAACTCCTGCTACTCAATTCTCTCTAACTCCTCTTTCCATCTGCCTTCTACGTTCTGCTCTTACACCCTACGTCTCTCTCATTCCTTCCCTCGCTTTCACAAAACACAGAGAAACCAAATGACTTTGCCTGGCCATCTGAAAGGATTGGGCGGATCATGCCATTGACTTAAGGCATTGAGGCTGTATGGGAATAACGCCAGGGTAATGTACAACAGCGGACTGCAGATCAGGCATTCAGATCCAATTCCGACGTTGAGGAATCTTTGGATGGTTCCACGGTGTCTCCCATGTCTTGATCTCCATTATCTACACTGCATAAGTTTGGTGTAATGTCTGTCTGTGCTGTCTGGTGTAATTAATCCTGTTGGATCTGATTTCCCGTGGCATATCAAGAGGACCTAGGCACTAACGCCACTCAGAAATACCTAGCCTGACTACTAGCTGTTCCTTTCGGAAGTCCACACAGTTGTGTTGCTGATTTAGATTCTGATCCAGATTCTGCACTCACTCACACACAAACACACACACACACACACGTCTCAGGCGATCGTTCTCATAGGAATGAGGGACAGTAGATGCGTGTTTAATTGACACCGCTTCAAACAGCGTCACTTTTAGGTCAATCTGTGCTATTCTATTTTATTCAACCTGCTCATTATTTGTTTTCAATCCCCAAAAGTTACAAACTTATTTGGGTATGTTAAGGGGGAAAGAAATCCAGAAATAACAACATCTTTCCCTGGCTGTCAGCCTGAAAACATTAATAAGGATGGTGGTGGGTTATGTAATAGTGTACTTGCAATGCCCTGTAGAGAGGAGGTTATGCTATAGAGTTTAATCTTCCCTCATTTACAAACTCAGAATAGAACGTTCAATTAGATGTTTAATTTGAATCTTCCCCAAATCGTGTTTACTGTCTAAAAGCCTGTGTTCAGCTTCTATGCATCACTCCTTTTTAATTAGTGGTACCATCTCCTTCATAATGTAATTATTTGCTCAATTTCACTCTAAAAACATTTTAAAGAATTGTAGTCTAAATTCAAATTGATCTCATTCCTTTAACCTGACAGTCGTTTTCATTTGGAGCTTTTACCTGGGAAGGCACTTCGATATGTGAAATGAGTATGTCCTCATTCTTCAGCAGAATCCAATACAGATGGCAGAATGTCCTAACCTATTCTTGCTTTCTGCAGGCACTTGTTCCTATCAATAGTTGGTGAAATTGAAACTTATTTTTCTGCTTTTTTTTCATGCGCGAACTATGATTCTAACCACGTACAAGTTGCATCTATCGCCAGGAGTCATCTGGACTGTGACCTTACCGTGGGCAGATAAATCAGGCTGCATGCCGCACAGCCATGGAGCATTTGCTGGTGCTCCGCTTGACTGCTCATTAGAACTTGGACAAAGCTTCACTTATGCACTGCTCCAAAACATTAAGGGGACACTTAAGTCACAAATCCGTCTGACAATAAACAAAATGTATCAAAGATATAAATCTTTACTGTACACTGCGTAATTCTTGGAGAAGAAAATGACGTCAACAACTGTCAATGAAAACCAAATCACCAACCAAGTGAAGGCTGGGGTTGAAATCGCAGGCTGTTACATCTTGCGTGAATTGCATCACGGCAACTGATGATGTGACTCAGTAGTGTATAAGGCCCCCACGGCCCCCCGACATTGTCTGGGCAGGCTCCTAGGGAGACGGCGGAGGGTGTACAGTTGTACAAAAAGTGAAAACCTTAACCGAATGACTCCTGTGAAAGTCCAAAGAAAAAAGCAGTTTTTGAGTGTTTTTTTTTACATATCAATCCATTCTATTTCATTACAGAAAAAAACATATCGCAATGATTTCTATTCATTGCACGCCATGCTATAAGCTGTGATTGTTCAAGCTATAATTGCCTTTTGGACAACTCATGAAATTACTAAATATATAGCTTTTTTCAATAACTTTTGCACAGAAGTTTTTTTTTGCCTGCACAAGCATACAGCTAGACACTCAGTACAGTCAATCGTCACAAGATAGTTTGACTGTACTGACATGACGCAACAGTCCGGGACCGGCTGCCGAAGCCCACACCCGTGGAAGACCTGACAGGTTCGGAATCTTTTTTTCCTAAATTGACTTTACGCAGTCATTAATAAATGGAAAATTATCCTTCACGACCTTGTAACAGCTCAAACATTTGTCAACTAAAGGAAATGGTCACCGGTAATGTATCCTCAGCAGCCAAGTTTGTCTGTAGTCCTACAACTGACCTCGCAAGATGTCTTTTGTGATCCACTTTACTGTGCATGACTGAGTCAGTTAATCCCACCCTCAGTGTCTTATGTGGGCCAACACCATCACAAAACCTGCCATTTCAATATTGATTGGAGTGACATGTGGTCTTACATGCCCAACAGTACGTATACATGTTAACAAAGACGCCTGAAGGACTTGCTGGGATGCTGGCCGAAGCTGAAAATAAATCTTTATTTTCTGTGTATTATTCAGTAACGAATCCAGTTATTCAGGGCTTGATTGAATCAAACATCAATAACCTATGTGGAGCAGTTGTTCCCAAGCGGACACAGCTAACGGACGCAACAAAACCATGACTAATCCTGTAAATCCTATGCAGCTGTGTTAGAAGTTCATGCAGCCGTTTTACAAATTGAAACACTTGAATTCACCTTCACCAGCCATATTGCTTGGTTTCGTCTGCTTGGTGTGAGGCGGCCCTCACACCAAGGCCAACATAGGTAAACCAACTGTTAACCTAACATTTACTTTACGGAAACGTCAAAGCATCCCTGGGGTCTCCCGTGAAATTCCTGCCTGTCCTGTCTAAAACACCACGTTGGACGCCATGAAAGTTATGTAGTCTTCATCCCCATCTGACTTCATTGTCAGATCCGTTTATTGTACTTTTAAGTCCAGGTCCTCTGGCTAGAGAGCCCTTCGTTTTCAGTAGCTGTTAAATTTTTGAAGCCTAAAAACTGCATGCATTTGTAGTTATATTCTGCAGATGGTCATTTTCAGAGTGACTAGCATCTAGCACAGGGGTGGGCAAACTACGGCCCGAGGGCCAAATGCGGCCCGCGAGGCAGTTCCATCTGGCCCGCGGAAGGTAATAAAATGTTTTTGAGGGGAATTAAAAAACAACTCACCAGCCCATTCTTATATATCTGAGTCAGAATTTAAACTATTTACACATTATAAGGGATGCACTGTACATATGTACTGTATGTTTTAACTTTTGCCCTTTTGTGACCTGCAAATCATTTATTATTAGCAAATTACAAAAACAAATGTGGCCCTACATTTCATTTCATAATCCTGATTTGGCCCTTTGAGCCAAAAAGTTGGCCCTCCCCTGATCTAGCGCATTCATCTTAAGATGGCAGGCTGCGTGGGACACAATGAAAGGAGCCATCAGAAAAGGCCTTACAAATCCTCTTCTTCACTTCTTCCATTTATCTTGACATTCCCTAGTATTTATATGTTAACTTAACATTGAAAAAAGAAAATCCACAAAAGGGCAAAATGCTAAGAAATCATTTACTTCAGATTGAAATGAATGCAATATGCAGTAAATTCTGGAATTCGCAGGCTTACTTGCAAAACCAACTGCATTCTAAAAATATCATATATTTTCGTACAAGTAAAAAAAAAAAAAGGTTTCATCCCATTTAGTGAAAATGTTTACATTTTAGAGTGGTAAGGTTGCATATCCTGTCTTCAACTGTCACATGACTGCAGCCCTCCCACTTGAACTACAACCAAATCAGCTACATTTGGAATAAGCACTGCAATGTTACTGCCATGGTTAAGAGAAACGTATTCAATCTGGTTTTCCAGACGACTGGTACATAATTAGGAAGACTGTAGCCGGTAGCCGTTCGGGATGGGTTGGACCTAACAAATCAAAATGACATGTCTAAACATTGACAGACCCAATCTAGCCTTAAAAAGTACACAAATAAGGGATTATTCCGTAGCAAAAACCAATACCCATAATTCAATTTAAATGTAAAAAACGGTGTAGAACAAATAAGGACTCCTTTTATTTTCTTCCATCGCTAATCAATAAAATGTTAACAAAGAAGTGGGCTTGTTATCTCCCTGAGCTGGGGCCCTGTGGTGGAACAGATAGTCACACAGTGCACACTGGCTATCCAGGCTGTAGACAATGGATGCAGCGCTCCCCTCTCGTCCAGAACATTTGCAACGTTAAATACTGTAAATATCTGGATTATTCTAATGTATATTCGAGCACTGCAAGTAACACAGCTCCAACGAACTGACCCTCTCCTGTTATTCCTTCAATGTCATGCCCATGAATGTAGCAGACCCACACTGCGTAGCTCAGCGGATCGTGGGAAAAAGACGTGTCACATCATATTCATCACAATTAATTTAGCAGGACCTAAATCAAAATATTGAGGAGCAACCTAAAATTAACTCTAAAATCTCCTTGTCCATCGTGTCTTTGACTTATATCTTTCAGTCATGGAATATTCATAGTGGTTATTATAATGGTATTACAGTGGCGTCTCCTCTCCCAATGTCATACAGCTTCATCATTTATTAATTATAACGTCTACCTCGCTTCTGGGGCTTCGGTTGCCCCACTATGACACCCCTGACTGGGACCCACGGTCCTCTGATTAGTAACGTCTCTGAAAGAAAGATTATGAAAATCGTTGTCAAGAATTTGAGTGTAGACCCTGAATAGAGTATTTAATCTTTACAATTAATTCTGAAAAGTAGGATTCGAAAAAGCACCAGGCATGTTTTTTCAAAAAATCTTTGCATTGGCCTTTGAAAAATTAATTGGCTTAGCCTACAATGTACTGACTGCTATCTTGCTTAATTCTTTACGTGTATTCACTTGACAATATCTATTTGTCATTGTATGATATTACAGCAGTAGGTTACAGATTAATCAAAGAACAACACATTTGCCTTTTGCTTGAAGCACAATGAATTGGCCAGATTTGCAAATGAAGGACAAAAACACTTAAATGTCCTTAAATGCTTTTCAAGATCTACATTTCTTTATTATGATTTAATTGAATCATTACTATGCCTGAGTACAATATCTCCCTATCGTCATAGTGACATTTAAAATACATTCTGACTGTTTTTGAAGGGTCAAGTACCATGATATTTTCTTCATTTTCTAGACTTAAAATGTTGACTCTCTTTATTGTACAGCCTCCTTGTCTGCCTCATTACCCCCTTGTTTCTGCTTATTATATGAGATTAAGCAACACCATTTGGAATCAAACCTTTTTTCTGGGTTGTGTTAACCTTTCTCACTTTAAAAGTGCGTAGGAAAAAACAACAACAGACGATAAGATAAAACAGTCCAGCGTACCGAGGGGCTTGAGTGATGTGTTACTAAAAGTGGTCATGCCTCGTTTGAGTGTGGGCTTATTCTGTGAAGGCACTCCAGGGGAATGGCAGCAGAGCAGCAACTTCACAAAGATTTCTTTTAAGTGATTTTTCCAGACGATATAGCTTCAGGCTAATGCTATCATGGCAATCAGTTCACAGTCTGCTACTTAGCAATACCAACAGGATGTACTTACTGGGTCAACAGCTAACAAGTGTGACATAGATATAAAACCATAACACTGTTTTCAACTTCTGTTTATGTAATGCATTTGTTGTGTCTACGTCCATATGCGTATACAAATTCTGTACAAATGCTTACATATACTGCGTACGGACATATGTCTTGCTTTTTTTACTAATTCTTTTACGGGGGTCTACTTCCCTTTTGGTGTTGACTTGGCACTTAATGTTCTGTCTTTATTGTATTATATTGAGCTTGCCCTTTGTTATACTGGTGTCTAAGAAAACATGGAACATTTAATCAAATCAGTTTTATGAAGAGATTTCTCAAACTGCAGTTACCATCGTAAGAGGTAATAGATGACAGTGTTACCCTTCAACATCATATTTTCATTATACAATATTGTGTTTCGCCATTTGTATTCGCCATACAAAATAACATTATCACATATTGGATTTAATTAATAAATTCACAAATATTTTTCAGAATTAACCTGGAAGTTGTAATCAGTTTAAAGTGTTACTCTGTCTCTTTGAAACATGGGCTTAGATTTCTCTGCAGTGCTATTGTTGGGCAATAGAAAAAGCCATTTAGTTCCAACCGCTATTGTGTTTTAATGAAATGAATGACGATGTACTGCCAGGTAACAGGAAGCTTGATGTTTTCATTGAGTCTATCCCAGTGCCGGCTCTAGTCTTTCAGGGACCCAAAACATAATTCCTTTTGGGGCCCTCTCTCCCCTTTCAGATAAGGGCTAATTAGCAGTAAGAGGTCCTTTACCGGTCGGGGGGCCTTAGTCGCTTATGCCTGAAGCTGGCTTTCTAGTTAAAACAATGGAGAACATTTACCATGATATGGGGTTTTGGGGGAGCTTTGACAGCCCCTTTTTTTTGCATGGTTCCCAATTGTTCTGCCGATTCAACTGTAATTCAACACTGGTAAAGTGCAAAAAACATACGTTTTAAAGGTGGTTACATAATTATTAAAAATGTATACTTGAAAGCAAACCGTAAAGTGGCAAATATATTATCCACTTTTTAAATACGTCCAAATCAATCAGCCAGATGTATTTTATGAAGCCCTTTTAACATTAGACACTGTCAGTGCTTGCGCTGATAGCCCCAAATGATTGCAACCATTTCTGTTTGGCATGACTAAAACCAGGATTCATTACGAACGTGTCTGATAGGTGTTTTACAGCTTTTAAAGACATCAATAAGCAAACAAAGACCTTTCTCACTGTGCAAACACCACTAGAGCTCACTGTGTGCATTACATTCATGTGGTCATCTCTGCAAATCTTTCGATATCCGCCAGGACAATAACTCAAGACTGACGAGTCTGCTTACGTATCCGCTTGAAAGCTAAAAAGTATTTCCGGCAGTAATAGCAAAACTTTACAAGTCCATAATTCATATTCAGTGATGACAGTAGCAGTTTTGTTAATGCATAATAAGTATGTTTACGTAACATTAAATTTAGGTGCTGTTGAACCCTTTTGTAAGTGCTGTAAACAGACGGAAAAACATTACATTTAGGCCCTGTTGACAAGGTGACTGCCGTCCTGCTGACCGCATGGGGAAGCCATCTTCAGAGGCCCTGCCTCCTCAGTTATCTCCCGTGGCAGGATCAGTAGGGAAGTACTATTTTGGACAAAAACGCCTGAGCAATAAAGCAAAAGTGGACACATTTTTTAAAAGATTACTTGCATTTGTGGATGCAATGATGCACTATGTTTACCAACAACGGTGTTTGGATGATTTTCATAGAACATGCAGTGATTTCTAGTACGGATTTATGTCTGTTTTAATGCCGTCTGAGGGCCCGAAGGTCACGGCCATCCAATATTGGTTTTCAGCCTTGCCCGTTGCGTACAGAGATATTTGGAATATTTATTGGTATATGCTGGTTCCCTACACATAGCCTTCAGTTATCAACAGGGTTTGATATCCGACAGCCGTTGGCAGAGTGCGTCCATTTAATAGAACTTATTAATTACTTTATTAACTATTTTAATATAATGTGTTCCGGTACTTCACCCACTTTCTTCTAGTCTCTTCTCATTTGCAAATGAATCGCTAGATTATTATTATTATTATTTCGGCTCCTTCTACTATAGTGGCGAGTCACTTTTTTCCAAATGGTTAGGGAGGTTCACTTGAAAAGGGAGGACCATGTATCTTCATTTCAGACCGATCCAAATTCCTCCAGGTATCCCCTAATAGAAATAAAATACAATAAGGGATATCTGGCACATCATGAGACTCCCTTACCTGTCAAGGGGAAGTATCGGGTTCATATCAACCTATGGAGTCCTCTGAGAGGGTTTTGTCTTGGATGTTTTGAAAATGTGTGATGGGGGTGTTGTACACCATGGGTTATCACATCTACGTGACTATTAGTTTGATTACCTCCTTCAGCAAAAGCTTTCGGTCATCTCTTGTAAACGAGACAATAAAAGTAAAACATAGAGGGTATACTCTTCGAGGAGAATGGTTGAGGCAGAAGGAAGCGATATTAAGAACGTCACCTCATTTCCACATGTCATTACCTCTGATCCCTGAAGTGCAATTACAACCTTTCAGAATTAAATCTAATTAATTAAGGGCATCTTGGAATTTACAGATTGGTCAAGATAGCAACAAGTTAACAACTGGAATGGCTGATTACATAACACAGTATGTGCACAAATCAGAGGGCATATGGCAAAAGTTTAAAATGATGGTAGCTTGAACATAACCACTTGTAATACAGACAAGTACGGATCTACATTCTATGAGGTCCCAGGGCATGATTTTCTTTGTAGGCCTCCCTTACCAGGTTCTTCTTACCTTGCTATGGAATAATTTTCTCCCACTCTACCATGGAGAACCACTTTTATTCTCTTTCAGAACTCTGAAAGAGCAGCATTTATCTTTTCTTCAATAAAGACATTTCTGACAGGTCTTTGCATCCACAGCCCTTATCCTTTTCGGCTCTTGTCAACCCCTTCTACCACACATTGCTCTTATTTGTAAACTGTTCATGTTTTTGTAGGCTTTGATTGACACTATTTTGCATATTGCAGTATCTGTTTAAATTGTTTGCATATTTAATTGTAGTTATTTGTCTCCAATTGGTAAAGTGCCATATTTGCTATTAGCTTACCTTTGTACTGAGCTCACATCAAGTATTCCCAGAAAGGTATCAACACTACAATCATGTGGGGTTGTCCCCCACCAATATGAAACGATTGGTGGATATTTAAAAACTTGTGGGTTTCTAAGACAACGCTCTTAAAAACAGGCCGGATTCTGTAGAGGACATAACAGCATGGGCTCAGGAACACTTCAGAAAACCATTGTCTGTGATGCCGGAACATTCCTGTATGCCTGCATCCGCAGATGCAAGTTAAACGTTGGCGATGTTAACTGAGCTGTGGCTCCCGCTAGTACCCACGACTCCATTACCAGCAGGTCTTTTGGGGCCATGTGGACCGTAGTCGCTGAGAGAGAGACCCATTTACGACTCTGGAAGACCACATTGGGTGTCAGTGTTTCTCACCCTTTCGGGGGCCAGGATGTTCTGGCTGTACCAAATGTCCTATGCCTCCGACATGGGCACAACTCAAACTGCCTGACTGAACGAGAGGGATTGTCACACTGTGTCTTTCTCTCTCTTATTTTAACCTCTGTCTCTCTCCTCCACCTTCTCTCCCCTCCCACCCACCCACCCACCCCGGTAGGTTCGGCTGTTGCAGGGGTCCAGTCCTTCTCAGCTTCCGACCTCCTGAAACAGCAGAGACAGGGTCCTGGTGGGGTGTGTTAGTAGAACTAAATCATAAAATAAGCATGTTTTTGGTCCTGGTGGGGTGTGTTAGTAGAACTAAACCATAAAAGAAGCATGTTTTTGGTCCTGGTGGGGTGTGTTAGTAGAACTAAATCATAAAAAGTAGCATGTTTCTGGTCCTGGTGGGTGTGTGAATAGAACTAAACAATAATAGAAGCATGTTTCTTTTCCTGGTGGGTGTGTGAATAGAACTAAACAATAATAGAAGCATGTTTTTGGTCCTGGTGGGGTGTGTTAGTAGAACTAAATCATAAAAGAAGCATGTTTTTGGTCCTGGTGGGGTGTGTTAGTAGAACTAAATCATAAAAGTAGCATGTTTCTGGTCCTGGTGGGGTGTGTTAGTAGAACTAAATCATAAAAGTAGCATGTTTCTGGTCCTGGTGGGTGTGTGAATAGAACTAAACAATAATAGTAGCATGCTTCTGGCCCTGGTGGGGTGTGGAAGCGGAACTAAACAGTTGGTTCTAAACATGGATTATTGCATCACAACGGGCTGGACTACACAAAGCAAGAACAACTGTCTTGTCTGTCATTATTATCATTCAACCATACTATCGATGCTTTTCTGGATTACCTGCAAATACTCTAACTTGCTCTTTAACTGAGATTATGAACGGACGTTGCCGATTAGCAAGGCCCTCAACGTCCAGGGGCCGGACCGTGATCTGCTCGCCTGCCCGCGCCCCCTCTTTGATGGCCTTTGGGGGACAAGGCAACACTACCAGTCAAGGATCCTGTTCCTTCTGTGCTTACCCAAGGTCTACAGATACAGGAGGGTACCATCTCTGGAGGTGTGGAGAACGCCGTCCGATAATCCCCAGACCAGGTTGGCCTTGTCAGATTCGTCTGATTGACCCTCAGAACAAGCTCTCACCTGCCAGCTTGAGGAGACCATACCAGAGACGTCACTCCGGGAGCTGAGTAATGAGTGTGCTGGGGATGCTGCATCCAAGAAGGCTAAGAATTCCCTCTTCAAAAGGCTTAAAACCTACTTCAACAGAAAGAGCCACAAGGTGGATGTGCTTCCATCTCCGGAGAGCCACATCATGGATGTCCCACCAGCTGCTCCAAAACCTTGTCTGACCCACAGGGGCGGGTGAGGACGCACCGGCCGAATGCTGGTACGGCCTTCTGGACATGGATGTAGAGAAAATGCTCCGGTAAGATCTGGGTCCAATCAGAAGCTACAGAGACCTCCAAAATGACCCTCGCCAGCATCCCTGAGGAGACTCTCTGGGAGTTGATTGACGAGCTGTCCTGGGGTGTTGAGGAAAAACACGCCAAGACATCCCTCTGGAAACATATGCAGTGCTGCTACAAGACGAAGAAGGGCTTAACCGTGGACGGAGACATGACCAGTGACTGCTGCTTCCAATTCCATCATTTCCTGAGACTGCTCCGGAGATAATTAGCATTTCTGTCACTTTACGAGTAGGAGAGGGAGGAGCGGAGGACGGAGAGGGAGGAGCGGAGGACGGAGAGGCAGGAGCAGAGGACGGAGAGGGAGGAGCGGAGGACCAAGAGGGAGGAGAGGAGGACGGAGAGGGAGGAGAGGGAGGAGCGGAGGACGGAAAGGGAGGAGCGGAGGACAAAGAGGGAGGAGCGGAGGACGGAGAGGGAGGAGTGGAGGACGGAAAGGCAGGAGAGGATGGTGGAGAGGGAAGAGCGGAGGACAAAGAGGGAGAAGAGGAGGACAGAGAGGGAGGAGCGGAGGACGGAGAGGGAGGAGAGGAGGACAGAGAGTGGAGCGGAGGACGGAGAGAGAAGAGCGGAGGACGGAGAGGGAGGAGAGGAAGGAGGAGAGGGAGGAGCGGAGAGAGAGGAACAGAGGATGAAGAGGGAGGAGAGGAGGGAGGAGATAGAAGAGCAGAGGACGGAGAGAGAGGAGAGGAGGATGGAGAGGGAAGAGCGGAGGACAAAGAGGGAGGAGAGGAGGACGGAGAGGGAGGAGAGGAGGGAGGAGAGGGAAGAGCAGAGGATGGAGAGGGAGGAGAGGAGGACGGAGAGGTAGGATCGGAGGACAAAGAGGGAGGAGCGGAAGACGGAGAGGGAGGAGCGGAGGACAGAGAGGGA
>JACXGK010007854.1:0-24060 GCA_016801125.1 Novumbra hubbsi
GGGGGGGAGACATGAGGATAGGATGGTGTGTTTCTATTGGTAACACAATGGTTATAGGCCACCGTGGCCAGGGCCTGGATTATCTGACTTGCAATGCTAGCAGATTATTTGGAACTATTAGGATATGGATGCTTTGGCTGGCGTATTGCATGCCTTGTGTACTGACGAATGCAGCCCTTTAGATTAGTAACAATGATTACGCCAAGAGCCAGCGAGACAGACTACTCCCAGACACCCCTCTGTTTGACAACGCACATGACTTCATTCAAAGGCATAACTACACAAGGCCTTTTTGCTTTTTTCATGAAGAGTGTCATGGTGTTCTTTTCCCCACAAGGAATATACTATAAAGATAATAACTCATGAGTATTTTTGTTCTCACGTCTTAGTTGATCTATAATCATGGCTGCCACAATGTGTTTATTATACATAATCAGTTTCTGTGTTTTTCAAGTAGATCTGTTGGGTTTATCGTTCTGCTAGAAATGGCACTGGATGTTTTCTTTGTAATTTCCTTCCAGTTAGCTCTTCCTCTAAAACGTGACAGGAATTCATTGACACAGAGAGGCAGTTGGCTTCCTCCCAGCAGTCTTCGTAAACAGCAAAGGAGTTTTTTCAGCATTCATTCTTTTTTTCAATATAGTCCGTTTTTTAGTCCGTTGATTTTAAATCAAACAATTACCATGAGGCTGAAGTTTAGTAAAAGTAAGTATTTTTGTCCAGGCATAAGAGCACTGTCAGCGCAATTCCGGCAGGGAATATAAATTATACACTGCTTAAAGAAATTGTAGGGACACATAATCATCACAGTAAAACACCAAGTTATTTAAACTTCAGGGATATCAATCTGTCCAGTAAGGAAGCATAAGATATTGTGCCACCACCTGCAAAAAGGGGTTTCAGGTGGTGGACATAGACTATTGCTCTCTCCTTATCCTTAATTACAGACTCTTCTCTAGTTTTGTGTTTTGCCGGTGTCGTCGTTTTATTACTGGTAGCATGAGGCGGTACCTGCAGCCCATTCAGTTTGCACAGGTAGTCCAGCTCCTCCAGGATGGGACCAGATCCACAGGCTAAGGCCATACACAATGCTCAGTCACATTATGAGTTGTCGTGATGAAATTCACGCCAATTGGGCCAACCTGTGATTTCAGTGATTTATTTAGATTTTGAATGCAGCCATCAATCGTTGGTGATTTTTGTTTGATTTGTGTTTTTTAAAATATTTGTAAAATATTTATTTCTTATTGTTTTATTAATCCAATATCTACACAAATGGTCCCAAAGGAAGTCTGAGCATCTATACCTTAATTTTATAGTAATATAGTATTGTAATTATTTTCTCACACATCTACATCTACTTATACATTTAACTTTATAAGATGGATTGTAGTAGAAATTGTGTCTGTGTTTAACAGTGTCCTATCTCAGTCAGTTATGTGTCTGTGTCTAACAGTGTCTTATTTCAGTTGGGCTCTGTGTCTCACAGTGTGTTATCTCAGTCTGGTGTGTGTGATTAATATGAATAATACGGTAGAAAAAACCCAATACTATTAATACGGATGTCTCCTATCTTTATTTCTACTCAGCTGGTGGAGACGTCTCTTAAAGGAGAGATCACCTTTGACCCTTGCTGTGCCTACTACCTGTGGTTTGTCATGGACTTCTGTGACGGAGGAGACATGAACGCCTACCTGTTGTCCCGTAAACCCAGTCGCAAGACCAACACCAGCTTCATGCTGCAGTTAGGCAGCGCCCTGGCGTTCCTCCATCGCAACCAGATCATCCACCGAGACCTCAAGCCCGACAACATCCTAATTTCCCAGGGAAGGACTTTGGCGGGCACCCCCGAGCCCACCCTGAAGGTGGCCGACTTCGGCCTGTCCAAGGTCTGCTCCACGTCCGGTCTCAACACGGAGGAGCCGGCCTCCGTCAACAAGTGTTTCCTCTCCACGGCGTGCGGCACAGACTTCTACATGGCTCCCGAGGTCTGGGAGGGCCACTACACGGCCAAAGCGGACATCTTTGCCCTGGGCGTCATCATCTGGGCCATGGTGGAGCGGATCACATTCGTGGACGTGGAGACGCAGAAGGAGCTCCTGGGGAGCTATGTGCAGCAGGGGGAGGAGATTGTGCCCCTCGGGGAGGCGCTCCTGGAGAACCCCAAGATGGAGCTGCTGATCCCGGCTCGGAAGAAGAGCATGAATGCCGGCATGAAACAGCTGATCAGGGAGATGCTGTCGTTCAACCCTCAGGAGAGGCCGGACGCCTTTGAGCTGGAGCTCCGTCTGGTCCGGATTGCGTGTAGGGAGCTGGACTGGGACACGTGATGATGGGTATCCCGTGGGACTTGTGGTCACAACGTGGAGCGCGTGTATCTAGGGCAAACTCGCCGCAGATAGTGTCGGCGGTAGGGGCCACGCCGCGGGACATTGGTTTTTTTCTTTTGAGAGAAAAACTTAACAGGTTGCAAAGGTTTTGGCTTTGCAGTTCATCTGACCTGATGAACTGGTAAACCTAGCGGAACCAGTTCAGAGCCGGCCTGTACTTTTTGTTTTTAAATATGATCCTGGCAAGGCTGTCCATAAGCCCATCCAACTGTCTCAGACTGGAGAGAGGCACTGCTAGCTACTCACTACTACCGCTTTAAGCTAACCGGTCAGAAGTGGCCTCTCATCGGCAGCTTGCCTACAAATACCACCCCAGACTCGGTGCTAATCATCATTCTTCGGATGCAACGTATGATACAGGTACGAGGCATCCTGTGAAGATAATCGATGCAATTCTACGCCAAGGACCAATTTATGTAGACGAACATGAAGACAGACCTCGTGATCGTAAACTGTGCATGGCTGGTTCAGCCAGTACACTGACCACCTCCTGCTCCTCCCCATTCACAAACGGATGCTAACCTCCCACCGCTCAGGTAAAATACTGTTGGGATCGAACGGCTGTTTTTAAAGAGAGCCACATGACCCGCCACTGTCTATTTGACCCAGGCCCTGAGCCAAGTATAGTCAGGTTTGTGAGCGCAGGTAAGGCTTAGGTATGCCTGCCCAGTGCAGTCACACAACCTAAAGCAACCCTAGTGAGCAATTTAATCAATGTGTCATGATTGGCCTAGACTGAAAAGAATGTGAGGAATAAAGTGTTTGGAATGCAAACTCAAAGGGCCAGTGACACAACACGCATGTTATTCTAAACCCTTAAAGTAATCTCTGTTCCCACGCCAAACCAACGTATATTCAACTGAATCGCCAGCGTCCTACTCACCCTCTCCTGAACCAGAGTGCAATGAATTGACCCGAATTCTCGCTACTGATGCCGAGTGAATGAAACCTGCGTGAGCAAACACTTGAAGACGAAAGCACTTTTATTCCTTTATATTTTTTCCCCCCATTTTCCAAATCTTACCTTGTTATCCTCGTTTACCGTAACAAGGTTTTTGGAAGTCTGCTCGGGGTTAATTCCACAAGGTGCATGCATTGTCAGACAGCAAGCGAGAAGTGCATGCTGTGCCCCACCCCCAAGCATACACACACACTGACGTATTGTCAGCAAACAACATCTATTTACGCATGCACCTTGAGAGAGGAAGAGGGAGATCGACACAGTCTTCCCTGAACCCATAGGATCGCTGCTGGTTAATGCATAACACTGGTTTGTGTTTGTCCTGATATACTTTCACTGTATCCACTCACTGTGTCACACACACACACACACACACAACACTGTTTTCCCTGGATGCCCCTGGATCTCACCAGTAATCCTTTTTTTCCACGCTTCCTCCCGACACTTGTACTAAGCCTATTAGGTTATGACGAGGCTGGCATTTGTATGGGATGGCTCTCTATTGGGACCCCGCACTATCGCCTTGCTCTTCAGAATTTGTGCACTTCGAAACCGTTTTGAAAACCAGCCTGTTATCTATATCAAACTGACACTGACAGGTTTTTGGCTGTGACATCTTTTGAACAGTGCCAGAGATTTTGTATAACCTTGCTGTAGCCAACATTAAGATGCATTGGTGTCTTTTAAATGTCTCCTATTGCCAAAATATCATCTGTCCTCCATGAGATAATTTATGCCTTATGGAATCTCCTCCCTCCCAATAGCACTGCATTGTTACATTTTTAAGGCAGCCATTTCAGAAGGTGGTGGTTCTTCTTAGTAGTCCACATCTTTTGAGAGCTGGAGAGCTGAATGAAGAGATTCAGCTACTTTGATTTGCGTTAATCAGACTTATTTGCACTTGTGTATATACTGTATATGAGTTACTACAGAGCCTAAAGGAGGTGGTTCATGAACAATTGACTGTGGATTATTTTGCTCTGTTTTCAGGGCCTTAACATTGAGTTGTATATTTGCTGTGATGGGTTTGACCTTTTTTAACAGATTCTTCAGCTTCCATTACTTTCTTATGTCTTCAATCGAAGTGTTATAATTACTGTTGGATACAGTGTTGGTGCGCTGGTGTTGATAATTGTCTTATTGGCCGAATTTCGATCAATAACTCAAAACATCTTTGCGGCTTTTGTTGTGGCTTGATTTGGAAGTAAACCGCTCATTACATGAGATATAATACTATCAGACTTATTAGATGTCGCCTTTTGGAAAATATGCTTACCAAAATGGCACCCTTTGGCCTATATAATGCACTTTAGGCTTTGGTCAAAAGTAATGCAGGTATTTAGGAAAAACCTTAAATATAGAAATCTTAATTGCCCTAATCAGAATAGCATTGCAAAATGAGCCGAATAAAATAAAGAAACAAACATCAATCACCAATGTACCAAACTAGGTGTATGGGGCGGGCTCAATATTTTATATGAACAATGTTTCTTTTGTATGTCATTGTCAGATATTTTGAAGAGATTAAATTACATTTATGAAAATAAATGCTATAATAAACGTAATTCATTGTTGAATTGATGGCTTTATGTAAAAAAACTAAAAGTGAAATTAAAATTGTATGTAACAAAATTCTCTTAAGTTTGTGCAATTGTTAATGCTCAAATTTGCATATCAAATAGTTTTTTATTCTGACTGTCCAAACCATATAGTGACTGTTCAAACAAAGTTACAAGTGAACACATCTTATTTGAGTGTTAGAATGCAGTCATTAGCCAAATGGCTACACTGCTTTTATAGTAATAAAGTATGGGCTGGCTGATGTGATACAATAACTAATAATCCCTGCACAGGAAGTAGAAGAAGAACATTGGGTGTTTTATTTACATGCTGTTAGTTAAGTTTAAGTCTTTTGTTTTATTATAAAATAACCTAAATGAACGCACATTTTATACACATTTCACTTATGAAAGTTACGCAACACTCACCTATTTTACCTATGAGTGAAAAGGTTATTGGCTACACAAATGCAATCTCTAGACATTTCACAATTTGTTGTAGCTTCAAACTAGCTCACCAGATTCCCGATTTAGGATTTACTCCATGTGCAAAAGTCAGAGATTTGTGAAAGATTTCTCATATCCCTAACATTTGATTCACCCTACACTGGTGTGGACAGCACTTGTATAACACAGTATAAGTCTTGAAAAATCTTTGTAGTTCCTTCAAAGCTAAAACGTATTTACATTACTATCACACATTCTTATCCCACTATTTTACCTCCAGAACGAAGGTCATTAATGGGTTTCAGCCTTTGTTGCCCTAAGGACCTTAATAACATTGTCCCTTACATGCTGGGTGTAATGCAGCCCTGCATGTGGTGTGACAGGAAGCCATGCTGAGTATTGGACAGAGACACATCAACATACAGGCTGAGTATTGGACAGAGACACATCAACCTACAGGCTGGGTATTAGACAGAGACACATCAACCTACAGGCTGGGTATTAGACAGAGACACATCAACCTACAGCCTGAGTATTGGACAGAGACACATCAACCTACAGGCTGGGTATTGGACAGAGACACATCAACCTACAGGCTGAGTATTGGACAGAGACACATCAACCTACAGGCTGAGTATTGGACAGAGACACATCAACCTACAGGCTGGGTATTAGACAGAGACACATCAGCCTACAGGCTGGGTATTGGACAGAGACACATCAGCCTACAGGCTGAGTATTAGACAGAGACACATCAACCTACAGGCTGAGTATTGGACAGAGACACATCAACCTACAGGCTGAGTATTGGACAGAGACACATCAGCCTACAGCCAGGGTTTTGGACAGAGACACATCAACCTACAGGCTGGGTATTGGACAGAAACACATCAACCTACAGGCTGGGTATTAGACAGAGACACATCAACCTACAGGCTGAGTATTAGACAGAGACACATCAGCCTACAGCCAGGGTATTGGACAGAGACACATCAACCTACAGGCTGAGTATTGGACAGAGACACATCAACCTACAGGCTGAGTATTGGACAGAGACACATCAACCTACAGGCTGGGTATTAGACAGAGACACATCAACCTACAGCCTGAGTATTGGACAGAGACACATCAGCCTACAGCCTGGGTATTGGACAGAAACACATCAACCTACAGGCTGGGTATTGGACAGAGATACATCAGCCTACAGGCTGGGTATTGGACAGCGACACAACAACCCACTAAAACTTGGTTTAGCAACATGTGGGACCATCTGAATAATATTTTGTTTTTTTCTCAAATATGGTGATTTGGTAATTGTTGATTGTGCCCATATTATTACGTCTCATTTTATGTTTGAGGTCATGAAATTTGTCTGACAGCAGACGACCGTGTTAATAGGCTAAATTATTGCTTGTTTAAGTACAGTATCATAAGAAAATGTATATAATAATGACAGTGCTATATTGTGTCGATACAAAATATTACAAAAACACATTAATTGTCTTTAAACCTCAAACGTAATAACAGTGATACTATTTTTTAATTTTCCACGTTTAAATATTTCATATTATTAATCAAAATTAACTACGTTTCCCAGCTTTCTAAAGACTTCCCTGTAGTCCCCACTTTCCCAGAATTCAATAGCATTTTGTGTAAGATGGCAGCAAACCCAAGCACAAACACACCTCTTTTTGACTGCCCGTCATGGTAAGACCTGCGACGATGTCTAATGCATAATTTTGACTGTAAAAAATCAAAAGCATGCAGTAGAGTGTTGTAAGGTCCATGTCGGTGAAAGACATGAGATTGGCGCATCGAAATATGCTGTCGTTTACTTGCTAGAAACATGAGCTAACTAGCTAGCTGTCTGGCTAATGTTGGCAATTAATATTATCCTCATTCACAATCGAAGGTAGGCTTTAGCTGGGTACAGTAGCTGTCTGAAAAACATCATGTCTGATGACTTACATGATTTTCAGTTAAATCGAGGTTTCACGAAGCTGCATGGCGTTACCCAAAACAGGCTGACAGTTTTTGTGGTCCAGAATACTTATGCACAATTTCCCTCCCCAATACAATAATTACAGAATGTTTTATGCAGTTTATTCATGTAAAGCTTTTAACGAGATGGCATTGCAAACCCATTTTAAACTTTTATTAAACAATTTAAAAGGGAAATCATTGTTTTTTTTTTAAGGAAGTGATGATGGCATGAAACTGACTCACTGTGTATGTTTTGTCAGGGCAGGGAAACCTCCCCCAGGACTCCATCTAGATGTGGTGAAAGGAGACAAGCTAGTAGAGGTAAGGTTAATGCATAGAGATGGATAGAGAACTTAATCTACCATGGACATTGAAGGCATAAACCATTTTACTGTGGTCAACTGGTTGGGACTTCAAACATTAGCTGATCCTACTTGATGACCGGGATCACCATGTGATCACACCTTTAACGAGGGTTTATCCCTAAATAAATACCTAAAATTATAGAGATGAAGTAAAATAAAACAGAAATATCTTTTACATCCCTACAAACTGGAGGCTTTTCTTTCTGAAGAATAAGGCAATAACACACAACACGCAGTTCAGGAGATATATGACAGCATTCCACAAATAATTTGTTCTGGAAAAGTGTGGCCCTACTCCATATTTGGTCCTTGCCATTGATAGATCGTTAGGTGTTTCTGTTTTGTCCACCCACTGTTTGAGTATCCTTCAAGAAATCTCCTCAAACACACAATCACTCATCGGTTTCCGGGTCACATAGGAAAAAGGATTTAGGAAGAACTTTTACCATATGAGAACATGCCAATGAACCGGGTAGAGTATTCCAGAAATATTTAGACCCCTCCCTTTCAGCACACAGCTACCTAGCACTACCCTAACTCCAGCTGTCTAACATACGTACTTCATTTGTACTTCATCTGCTTTGTAGAAGCTAATCATAGATGAAAAGAAATTCTACCTGTTTGGGCGAAACCCGGATGTGTGTGACTTCACCATGGACCACCAGTCGTGTTCCCGCATCCACTCAGCCCTCGTTTACCACAGACACCTGAAGAGGGTCTTCCTGATTGATCTCAACAGCAGTACGTTTCTAGTACTGTCTAACGTTCAGCGGTGTACCATAGTTGTCAGACTGCTAAGTCAGTTCAAGTGTTTGTTTCAACATAGATATTCCATCAAGACAACATTCGCCCGTGCCTTGGTACAAAACGTTTTAGGTCTTACCTTGTAAACGAAGATGCTAAATACAAGTTTTGTTAACGTCAACTCACTGCCTGAAGGGAGTTTTTCTAAAGACAACCCATCCTACTCTGTCCCTGTACAGCTCACGGGACGTTCTTGGGTCGGATCCGTCTGGAGCCTCACAAGCCCCAGCAGGTGCCCATAGACTCCACCATGTCATTCGGGGCGTCCACGCGGGTCTACACCCTTCGAGAGAAGCCCCAGACCCAGACTAACACCATACCCGGGGGGGAGGTGAAAGTAGGGGAGGACGAGGAGCTCAAAGGGCTGCTGGGTCTCCCAGAGGAAGAGACGGAGTTGGAGGTAACGTGTGTCTAACACCCAGGCAGTGACACATATTTCTGTTTGCTTGGAAGACATCTCTGATTAGGTGTCATCCCACTACCTTCAGTTCAGCTTTGACCAGGCAGAGCTCTCTGTAAATGATGCCTGAATTACTCTAGCATTGACTTCATACAATGTACTGTAATCAGCCATCTTAAGATGAATGGTAAAGACCATCTGCTAAATATCTAAAATATGAATGTAAAATGTGTGTATGTGTATTTTTAGGATTTTCTTGTTTCTCCTGGGCATGTACAATTGTCCTGGAGTTTATGTATACTTTTAGCCAATGGTAGATGGCCAACACCATTTATAATGTTGTGCAAAATGTATGTCTGGATCAAATTGATGACTTTACCGCCACCATTCTCTTGTTTTCCCCCACGCCAGAACCTGACAGAGTTCAACACAGCACACAACAAGCGTATTTCCACCCTGACCATCGAGGAGGGCAACCTGGACATAGTCAGGCCAAAAAGGAAGAGGAGGAGCAGCAAGGTGTCCTTCAGTGAGGAGGAGGAAGTCATCAACCCAGGTACATTACCAAGGCTTGGTGACATGAATACACACCTGGAAAACAATTAGGAGACAAAAAAGTTGAAAAGGAACATCTTGAGTGAGGAACAGAAGGTTTCAATTTATGAGACCCTTATTATAGCTTTTTTTTTCCAGAGCTGTATTTGTGTGTATATACATTTATGTAATCATATATAAATATATACATACACACACACACATATTTACACACGCAAGCATGCAAGAAATTACACCCATGTCAAAATGCAGGTGGACAAACACGGAACGCAGAGCTCCTGTCTGACTAACGTTGTGTTCTGGCGGTTATAGAGGATGTGGACCCGTCTGTGGGACGCTTCAGAAACATGGTTCAGACGGCAGTTGTTCCTATCAAGGTAAACGTCCTCACGTCCATTTGTTTTCCTAAAGTGGTCACAGATTGTTGTTCATTGGTCGTCAGTAATATAGTCAATGGATCAATCATGGGCCCCCAAGTTATCTTGTTGACCAAATTGTCAATCACATTGTATTCCATCTTGTCATGGCCCTCCTAAACCTTGTTCAGAAGAGGAAAACGGAAGGCCACGTTACACTAGGCTTGGAGGACTCTGTGGCCAGGCGTATGCAGAACTTCCCCTTCAGTGGGGGGCTCTATGGAGACCTCCCACCCACAAGCGGGGAGGCCGGCTCCCAGCCCGCCGTGTCCCAGGGGGGAGCCACTATCCTTGGGGGCTTGCCACAGGTCTTCCCTAACCCTGCACCGGAGGTGGACCTTTCCCCAACACCCGTCTCAACCCAGACCCCTGTTACACTCAATCTTGCTAACCCCACCCCTGGACCCTACACAGCCGAGTCTCTCAACGAACCACGCAAGAAGAAATATGCCAAGGAGGCGTGGCCAGGGAAAAAACCCACCCCTTCTCTACTTATATAGGTCATATTCAAATTGGTGCCCTGTATCCTGTCCAAATGTAGTGCACTACATAGACAATAGGATACCATTTAAAATGTGCACATAGCCCCTCCCTGGACAATGTTCTCTGAGGGGTAAGTATTGGGGGAGTGGTCACTCTGGACAACCAATAAAGACTTTCTGTACTGTACAAGCTGTGACTAATTTATCTTAGATTTTATGTGGTGTGGGAAGGGAGATGTTTAAAAGAATGAAGTTGATTTAGTTTGGATGGGTTTTTTCCTGTCTGTTGGCCTCATCTGTTTATTATAAAAAAATATATTTTATGTATTTCTCACTTCACTTGGAACTGAGAAGGTTCTGTTGTCTGTTACTGTTATTTACACTCATTAATCCTTAACATATTCAGTATTCTGGAAACTTAAGAAGAAAACCATAGAAGGATACATTTGGAAAATAATATGTAAATGTATTTTACAGTTCTATTTAGGTATTACTTTTAAACGAAATGACTTCATATTTAAATAGCTATTCAATCTATTGGTATGACTGGATCATTTCAAATTAATTAATATTTTTGTTTTTCTCAATGCAATGAGTACAATGTTAACCAGGTTTTACCAATTCATTCAGGCAAGGCTTGAAAATAACAACGCATTTTGGCTTTTAAGATACTAGTACGAGACAAAACTGTATCTGTGTGTGTGTGAAACAGTCATATTGCTGTTTATCCTATTTATATACCATCATTTGGCAGTTGGTTTAAATGGAACCTATTATTCTCAGATATGTAGGAAATTCAGTAAAGAAGGAACAGTTTAAACAGTCACATGCTGGTTATAAGAATTCATCTTTGTTTGATATTTCTATAATAAACAGTTATATTCCATACTCCTCTATCCGCTGTGTGTGAGATGATGATCGCTGAGGAGGGTTAGTTTAGTCCCTAGGGAAATCTCCCACGAGGCTCTGCCTTGGTGCTTTCAAGTCCCCAGTTTTGCCTTTAACTTCACACAACGCTATCTACTGAGAGAACTGTTGAGCTAGCTAATTAAGTGATTTCTCTGCTAACTGAATATGATTGTCTGTTCTGAGAACACCTCAAATGTGTCAGTTACTTCCTCAAGGTGATAAGTTTGTCCTGAAAACTGTCAACTAATTTATAACTCAAATCACATTTGCTGGTTTTTGTTTTTGACTATAACTTGTGGGTTTGTAACAACAAGAAAAGAAATATATCCTCCAAACCAATCAGATTTTTTTGTGGCTAAGCAGTAAAATGTGGTTGAATTTTACTACACTGAAATTCTAACAACTATGTGGTTGTATTTCCATTTGAAGGAAGTTTTTGTTGTCACAGTTGTTGATCTGTTTTCCACCAGAGGGCAACGTGTACTGTGTGCTCTGCATGATCTAGAAACAAGGCAGTTTCTACCCGTTTCAATGGATTACCAACACATACTAGTTGGCACAAATGTTTTCCATCTGTGAATATAAGACAGCAAGTAGGAGACATAGGGTAGCTTGATTTTGTTAGTATGGTATATTTAAACAGTAAGGCACAAGGTGGTGTAGTATATGGCCGATATACCATGACTAATATGTCATGAGTAAGCCCTATCTTGTATGTTGTTTCTATTCCACAAACCTCGGGGATCTGTTTACCAATGCAATAGCAGTAAAATGTGATGTACTGTGTTATATGATCTCACAGACCACAGACATCAGCCAATCAGCATTTCGGATTTGAACCATCCAGGAGTTCATGATATAATCTGCTGTTGAATAATATTGTGAATATAAGTGAATGTTGATTTTTAAAGGTCAGTGATAAAGAGCAATTGGAGACATATGAGCACTCTTTCTCATTACAGAGGTTCAATTGCAAAGCAATCAGTATTTTGTCCTTTGGCTGGGATTGTACATATTCTAGGGCAAAGCATGCTGGGGCTTCTGCTGGCCGCTGATTTCACACCCATAAATGGCTGAAGCATTTGGTATTAAC
Source organism: Novumbra hubbsi (assembly GCA_016801125.1). Classification (NCBI taxonomy): domain Eukaryota; kingdom Metazoa; phylum Chordata; class Actinopteri; order Esociformes; family Umbridae; genus Novumbra; species Novumbra hubbsi. The sequence goes on from JACXGK010007854.1 coordinate 12,365, forward strand.
TTAATACTTGTGGTAGTGTGGGAAATTCTCTCTGAATATGAAATGAATGATTGTTATTATTGCTGTTTTGTAAACGAATGTTTATCGTAGCCCCATAGCCATGCTACATGGGAATTGGAACAAGATTGACTGGAGACTACTCAGCTTGGCAACCGAACATGCAGTTATGCAGCCTCACCTGTAGGGGTTTTGTAGGGTTCTTTGTGGGCTCTGCTTTGCTGTCTATGTCCCTGTCCACAAAGCATCCTACCTGAGCTGTGAACACTAGATAGGGTTAGGGCTCCATTGGGGGTTCACCGTCTGTCTCGCCAGTGCAGATAAACGACCGGCAACGCGTTAATCAAATCTGCATGAGTGCGCTCAGGTTGCCATGGCAATAATTATCAGCACTGCCTAATTAACTTTCTCAATTGCTTAATGATATACGACCCTCTGAACTCCCTCGTTCTTTCTCTTTCTAATCCAAGTTGTTTTCTTTTTTTTGTTCTCTCCATCTTTCGTTCTCGTTCCCCCTCTCCTCGGTGGTAACCTGTGACCGACAACATAAATTATACAGAAATACAATTCTGCCTCACAACGTTTGCCTCCACGCCCACCCGCATTTCATCACTTGGTGTTTGTAACTGCAACACGTATAAGCATAGACGAAAAAAACCCATCTCCTGATAGTTTAACGTCTAACCGGGGGCTGAAAGATTGTAGCCGAAGCACTGATACAGTACCATCAGCGTCTATTAGCATGGGTCTATTTGAGTATGTGACTCGCATGTCGCAGTGAAGCAGCCCCTGAAGGCTTTAAGGGCCACAGGTGACCTGCTGAGACAGCTGGATGGAGGAGGTTGGGAGAGAGAACGCCTGCCCCCCGGTCACCCCAATTGCCTGTCGGACGCGGTGAAGTGGAACTCTCAAGACGTTTGAGAGACAGTAGAGGAGATGGGGGGGAGACGAGGAGGAAAGCACCCGGTGACACCCTCACAAAGCTGCCTAACCCTTCTGCCACCTTGTCACCCCAATGCTCCTTACCGCTACGTCCCTACCTACGTCCCTACCAGGTCCCTTCCTACGTCTCTACCTACGTCCCTACCTACGTCCCTACCTACGTCCCTACCTACGTCCCTACCAGGTCCCTAAAGTGTCTCTCGTTCCATTTTTCTCCCCTTGAAAATGTACCAACCAATCTAATGGGCGAGTTGGAGATTTTTGGCAATGGTCCGGGCCTTCAGTCAATGCAGAATCCTGTGGATACCGTATTTGTATATCTGCATTGAGTGTCGTGAAGGAATCATTTGGCATGTCCAGGGATGTGGATGTAGACTTCTGCCAAGAAACCGGCTATCCCTTTAAGCACCGGATTGATACTTGGTATTAATCTAATATACTTTATATAGATCTCACGGAGGTAGTAAAGGAGCATATTTCTTCATGCAGCCCCCTTGTACCTCGGTCACTGGGAGTGACTGAATCATGAATTAGGTCGGGTCAAATACTGTTCCCCCACTTCACCAAGGGGACTGAGCTGCACCCTGTATGTGAGATGTGGTGGTCAGGTCAGACACGCAGCTCATGGAGTTTCCTCCACTTCACAGTATGCTATTAGGTAGGCCTGCATGTCCCATTGTGGTATTACTGCTCAGGCAGCAGACCACAGCTGTCAGGCCAGTTCAAGTGAACTATTACATTTGCACAACATACATTTGTATGGGTGAATGTCAATGTCACCAACATGGTTTGGGAGCTTTAATGAATTAAACAGATTATTTCCCTGACAATGTGGAATTTGACCCTTGATAAGCGAATGTCTTTTTGACGTACTATTAGGTTTGTCTTTTGAGCTCATCCTGTGACTGGACTTGACATCCTGCAGAATCAATATTTTTCACCAGGTCATAAGTCTTCCATACCAGCCTACAATTTCTGTTTCTATTCAACGGTGTTGTGGATCAGGCTGCATCCGTCTTACTGCTGTTATTCTTTAATTGTGCCATTTCCTTTCTGTGTCCTTAAAGCCAGAGGAGGAAAATGACAGGGTGAAGATTATCTTTGTAACACCTCTGCCTGCACTGCATCGCTGTGTATTTTCTCTCTCTGTATGAGTGGATTTCATGGTTGAGGGTGCAATATGAAACCGGATTAGCGCTAGGTGTCGGATGGTGTTAGCTAAACCTCTCTATGGCAATGGGAAGACTGAACGTCGCTGTCTGTCTGCCTGTCTACGTCTTTGTGTCTGCCTGTCTGTCTGCCTGTCTGTCTGCCTGTCTGCCTGCCCGCATGTCTGTCTCATTGTCTGCCTGCCTGTCTGTCTGCCCCCAAAAAATGCTTGCATGCACACACACACACACACCTTCACGTTGTAACTAACTCAACTATTGAACACTGTGTGCTGGAGGGGGATTCTTCAAATATTACTAATACCATGGTATTCATCAAAGCTTAGTGAGGCAGGACCCATTCTGCACTGTGGTTTGGTTTCCAGCAGCACAAAAGCTAAGAAAAACAGAATGAATCCAAAGCAGGAAGTGTTAGTCAAACCAACACCCTACCACCAGTGCCAATACTGAAGAGTAAAATAAAACAAAGCCTTTAAATCTTGGAAAAATCTACTAAAGTGTGAGAGAAGTAGAGTTGGGTAGCCTGGGGCCTGTTCTGTTGGTGCTAACCACCTACTATGGACATCCTTAGAGCAGAAACAGATCTGGTACTGGGCTGAGAGCGGGAAAGAGCTGAGTGTTTCTTCATGGTTAAATGACATTGGGAAGCCACATGGTTGGCTGCAGCCCAGGCTTCCGGGCCCTTCCGGCCCAAAGAGGAGACACATTCCTGGATGGCCATGGGCTACGAACTGGCTACAAACACCCAGGCCTCTCACACGGAGGCTCGCTCGCTCACACACGCACACACAGAGGTCTGCATAAAAGGCTGCACAAACACAAACATCAAAACACACTTCAGGAAAAGCTTTCCATATTTGATGACTGTGGGTTGTAGAGAAGGGCGGGTCACCATAGACCGAAGGACAGTTTCTCCCTTGAGCCTCCCATACGTCAAATGTATGCACCGAGGACTGTTAGTTGCTTTGGATAAAAGCCTCAGCCAAATGGGACCTACCTATATGATGTGTGTACTTGAGGAACTAGAAGGACGGATAGAATTCTGTCAGGCCCTTTAGGTCAGTAGGTTTCAAATACATTTTCTTGGCAAAGAACCACGGTGAAGAGGCCAGACTGTGGGCCCTGACTCATGGCCTATTGCAAAGCTCTCTGATACGCAGTTTACATATTCTCCCTGGGCGAGTCCTGTCTTCTGACCTGCCTAATTGGAGCTGTGGTCTGTCACGTTGTGGGTGTCCCACAACCCCAGGGGGAAAGTACAACCGCCGTATGCCAGTAAACCCATCAGTAGAAGTCTTTCCTGACCAGTTGATGTGGCCAGGTGTCGTCGTCACCTGGTAGTTGATAGTTTAAGTGATTGTCCCACACTGACTTCTCCCCTTTGTTGTTGTTCTTGTATTGCTGGCTGATTCTGAAGCCGGAGCTTCCATGGTTTTGTCCGATGCCAATGCCCCAGTAATGTGTTGTTGAAAACAGCCTGGCTTACTACGGGCCACACCGGCTCACTACATACATCCGCTCAGCTGGCAGTGACTCGATGTTTGCATTCCATAGGACTGGAGTCACACCGCATTCCAGTTACAACTTCACTGCGGTGCATAAAAATCTCCTCTCCAAACCGCAAAGGCAATGTGTTTTCAATTATCTCTCTGTCTGTTCTCATTTACGGCATCTCTCTCTCATTTCTCTCTCACCCCCCCCACCCCCCTTCTAACTCCCCTTTCCGTCTCACACCCGAAACTTTTCCTGTCCCCGTTCCTCTCTCTCCCGCACACTCAATCTTACTATCTGGTTTTCTCCTTGGCTGTGAACATTTGTCTTTCCCTCTTATGATAGACCCGTTCAGTCCCCATGAAGGCATTCCACTATAAGCATTAAGAGGATATGGTTGCCCCTGACAACGAGTTGTCAATAGCGCTGGGTAATGTCACTGTTCACCACGGGGGGGATTTTCCTTTTACAAAGTCTACTTGGGTTATATATTATAATATAATAGAATGTGGAAAGTTGGTTTCATTAATAATCGGGAAACAAACACCTATATTATTATGGTACTATAGATTAATAGGGATCAGATTCGTAAAGTGTAGGTGAGACTTTGGAGGAAATAAGTGGCACACAACTTGAGGGTCATGTAAGGCAGCTCGCAATTGCCGCGGTGCGGGCGGAATTCCCCCTAAAGACTTCGGTATGGTTGCAGGCCGCGGGCGCCAATTGAGTGTGACATTCACAACTGTTACTGCCGCATCCCTTTCTGCTGGGAGAAAACACCCGCGCAGAGAAACGATGGAATTAAATGAAACCGCGATACAATTATTAGTGCTAAGTCAATGGATATGCCAATCGGCTATTCTGAGTTTCTTTTCTCAAACTGCATGCATAGGGATAAGGCATTTTGGAAATGTGTCATTAATTACACTGGTTATAATTACATATTGAATACATTATTCGATATGAAATACATAATGATTCAGTACAGTGCTGATTCAACCGAACTTGCTCGCACAATAAAAACGATGATGCTTTTTAAATCATACAGCTCTCTTTAGGAGAACATTTAATTGCCTATGCCAATCTCAGCAACAGGTAGAAATGTGAATGATGGTCACATGCAGCCTCACAGTCACCCTAAGTTAACATCTATTGCACTTTTCATATTCGTTTTTCATCATCTGGAAATATATTTAGGCGAATTTTAATGAATGCCAAAGTAATAAAGAAGCTGGAAACAATACAATCGAAATTGGATCTTCTCAAAATGTAGTATACATTTTGAATAAATAGCAATGTTGGTAGATTCTATATACGGAATACAATATATACTCCCTTACGCTCAACCTATTCTAGAGGGAGTGACTTGAGCCAAGGCTCGTCCAATTAGGATATGTGTGTAAGCAGCACTTTTTTAACGCTACAGTTTAGTCGCTTGATGCTCAATTCGCACAGACTGAGACGTAGCCTACCAACGTGGAAGAAACAGGGTATGGTAATAATCTGAAAATCTAACGAAACAAGAGAGGTGAAATGCATTTAATGAATTTATGACAGGGCGTCTTCGGCGCATGAGGGAAGGAAAGCACGAACAGAGGATGCTCCACGAGCAGCCCGCGAGGCTTTTTTCGTCTGGAATTCTGCGGCTTTATAAATGATTCATGAGAGCGATCCTATTTTTAAGGGGTGTAATTGTGCGCGGCTAGCACATTCACTCAGTGTGTTACTATTATCTATGAGTGCGTGATCTGCGTTCGCGTGAGCGCTTGCGTGTGAGTAAAAGCCGGTCACCAATCCGAGAGGAAGCTGAGAAGAGGAGATTCCAGACGAGGGGAACAGTGAGCGTGAGGAGACCTCGTGAAAGAAAGTCAGATTGATTTGGCTTTAATTCTGGGTTTTAAATATAATATATCTTCCAAGTCTGCCTGCTATTGCAGCCGTCAGTCAGCCGTCAGTCAAGGGAATCAACTGTTGCTGCAGCCGACCGGTTTTTTAAAGGGACATTACTCACAACTCACAAAGTCCGTTGTGCTGAATCTGAATCTGAACATAGGTTTGAGAATGGATTTTTAACCATCAACCCAGACCCGGGTGCTTATCGCACCGCTCAACCAAGGTGTTCTCGTACTGTTCAATGAATATGGGAGAGAGAATCATATTTTTACAAATGCCCTGGATGTATGCTTTGTACTGTATGTTTTGATACTGCATAGAGAATACATTCCTCTTCCAGAATGATCCTACTTCACGCCGCTCCCGGTTTTCTGATTTTGGTATATTATATTTCTGTATCAGACAGTAGCAGTTGCTCGTAGAAAAGGAGACACATTTGGGCAATTTAAAACAACTCCGAAAGACATTTTTTTTATTTATTTGTGACCTTGCTTCTCCGGCATTAATCCAGGTGGATATATGCTGATGATGGAGAATAACGGCATGGACGCGCATCAGGTTGGAATTGATCCGGAATACGAGCTGGAGGGCCGACCGCGGCCATGCACCTGGACGCTGCCGCCATGTCCGGAGGATTTCCCTCGGGGAGTTGATGAAGCTAATCGAGGTCTGCCCCTGGCATCTGTCAAACTGGAGCAGCTACAGTACAACGTTCCGACATGCCGAGTTGGAGCAGCGGAAACAAAAGGTGCCTCTCCGACAGAGCTGAAACATCCAATAGGCCCCCCGGCCCCAATTGTAGTCGGCGCACCTACCTGCATGTCCGGGGCTGCACTCGACGTGGCCGGCCAGCTTCGCAAAGCCAAGTCGTCCCGGAGGAACGCGTGGGGAAACCAGTCGTACGCGGACCTCATCACACGTGCCATAGAGAGTGTCCCAGAGAAGAGACTCACTTTGTCACAGGTTTACGATTGGATGGTGCGCTTTGTCCCTTATTTCAGGGATAAAGGTGACAGCAATAGTTCGGCTGGATGGAAGGTAACCTATTTCAAATTTACACTTATCCAGGGGATGGTTTGTGTGGGGTATTTAGGATAATATAATACTCTCACTAATGTCAGTGTCATTCCATAAAATACATTTCGTCTTTGATCACATAATGTTGTATGTTAACTACACATCTGGTTTCCTCTATCTTCGGTAATAATAACTTACCATCAGTAATAATGACTTTCAACTGATGGCACATTACTTTTGTCAGACTTTACTGATTTCTGGCTTCTGCAAGATCTACCACAGCTCCTCTCCACAGTGCAGTCAGTGTGTCGAAAAGGGCGGAAAAAACTAGGACTGAGACGAAAACAGGGAAGAAGAGATGTATTATGTGATTTATTCCAGTTGAATTTACAGACATAGGGCCAAGCTAATCAGATAATCTAAATGCACTTTTTGTGCTCGGGTATAAAATTCTGTGTTCTCTCTGCTGTGACGCATCTATGTTTTGAATGCCATTTCTCAGACGAATATCGGATTGTTTAAATTGCTTCAGACTCAACCTCCATAACTGAATACGGTCGCTATATATAGAGAATAACGGTTAAAGCAGGGGACAGACATTAGTGTGTCCAAGACTGCTCCATGCCTGCCTTTATAACCGGTGGCATTACGCGCGGGCCACGCTGCTTGGCTAGTTGGGTATCCTCAACGAACTATTACTACCCCGCCCCCCTCAATCCATTGCGCGCGCGTTGTGAGATTACGCGTGGGCTTTGCAATTGGAGGCTTTCTGTAACGGCTAGAATAAAGGGCAAATAACGTGAGACGGTAACACCAAGCCCAACTTTGCAACAGATGAAAAAAGAGATGATCCTTTTAATTAAAATGAATATGGGGTTAATCCGATGGAAGAGATTTTGTGTAATCTACTTTAGTTTACCGCACATTTTGTGTGAGGATTATATTGGCACAGTTGTTGTGGACAGTATTCTTTGTTCTATAGGAACTGTTTTATTTGAGCCATGTAGTACTGCCTCCAAGCCCATCTATAATCTTCCAGTTGAGAGACATATTTTAATAGAATCTTTTCTCATATTATGTCATGGGTTTATAAAGGGTTTATCAAGGGTTTGTCTAAACTACACAAATTCTACGCAGATTGCACTGACCCATTTTATCAGGGCCATAGAGCTAGGCTCGCACATTGTATATTAACTCTGTTTTTCTTTTGTGGCTGTTTGGAGTACATGCAACCACCTGGATTCTATACATCGTACTTCGCGCATAGTGTTTAAAATGATTCTCATCTCATAGCTAACTGTGACATTGTTAGGTTTTTCTGGAAAACAACACACAAACACGAGCGCGCAAACTGTCTCACACACGCGCGCACACACACACACACACACACACAAATACACCTGGAATCTCTCGCATTTAATAACACGGTCATAGCATTCGGAGAAAGAAAGCAGCATTCAGAGAAATAATTAATTACCATTTCATTTAGGTCTAAGTACCTAGGCTTACTTAATAGATAGTACTCGAAGCTTTATGGTTGGCTTTAAAACTGGATTTTAAGGGGGCTTAGTTCCCCAGGGCCCTGCCTGTTTCGGTGTATGGATGTATACTGCCCAGCAATGCCCTGCTTCATGCCAGATTCCTCCACAGGGCTTTGTGTAACGAGGGCTTTGATTGGCTGGAAGGGCAAAAACAACTTGATTTAATCATAATAACTCTGTCGAAAACAGACACACATTAGCGCACATGTTGATCTGTTGTACTGTAACATTTAGTAGTAGCAATTTAATGCGATTCAAGCACTGAGACAGACACACACACACACACAATGTACAATACACATTATCCTCTACGTTGTCAATGTATCTTTGTGTCTTGATTTTGTAACTGAGTTTGGGTTTCAGACTGTTTTAGCCAATCCACACAGACATGCACCTATATCTAAACACATTCACACAAGGTACACTTTGCCATGGTTTGGCCTTTTGGTTGTAGAAGTGGTGCTGTTGATCCAAAATGGGTCCCTGAAATTAAGTGTTATGTCAGGTATGTGTTGGTATTTTTCATGAAAACCAATCCTTTTGAATTACGTGGCTAATTTAGGTATGATTGTGGTTCTACTTACAGAAATACTGTATTACCAACAAGTAGCATATCAAGATTATATTTGTAGTCCTGGAAAGCATTTTATGATGATGTCTATATAGTAGGTAATATATTTCCATGCTTTTGTCCAGGAGATGTTTATATGCTTTGACAACTGGGCCAAAAGGGGTCTTGATAAAGGGAGGATGAGCAAATGCGTGAAACAAGTGGAGTCTAGTTTGCAGTTCTCTGATTTCAATTGAAACATTTCCAAATGTTGTAAGCATATCCCAAACTGTAAGCTTTAAGTTAACCAATTGGAATGGGTACATAAAAATAACCATCAACTGTTTTGTTTTAACCCAATCCGAAAACATAACCCTTAACTATTAGCAAATGATTGCCATAACCGGTCAAAACCATTGATGTTTAGTTATCCTTTCTTCATAGACGTTTACCTTTGTACTTAAGACACCCCCCCCCACTTTCCTTTGTCAATTCACCTGTAAATGTATAGCAGGCCTCCTCTAATTCCACCTATAGATGTTTTACAACTCCTGGAGAAATTATTCTAATTTAAATGAGATTGTGAGAATGTGTTTGTGCCAAGGCTGACAGTTGTCTAATGAGGCAGACTACACGTACTCTGGCATCAAGGCAACAATCCAACGTTCCCATCAGATGTGACGGGTTGGTTACTTTTGACATGTTGAAAGGTACACAGAAAGGGCACAGGGGCCAATGCCTTCGCTCTGCTGAGATTCCAAGCAGGAAACAGAAATGAATAGAGAAACAGACAGAGAAAGAGAGAGGTGGGGAGACAGAAGATGTGGGGAAAGATTTTGAAGATGTATTTGGTAACATTCCATAATAACTCCCGGTTAGAAAGGGTTATTAAAGATTTGTAGGTAGTAGTTATATATATAGAGAGATATTTTGTAAACAAAATCTCCTTAATTTCATGATATATGTAATTTGAATTGGATATTTAGATTTATTTATACTTTTTGGTAGCATGTAGTCCAGAGTTTCTAAACTGTGGCAGGAGTCTAGGTTGGTCAGGGGATTGCATTGCAGAATGTGTTTAAATAAGAAAACAAATTATTCATGCATTTTGTGATGGAAGAGTAATATATATTGATGTTTGGGATCCCCTGATTCACATATTGTTAAAATATTGCTATGGCTAACAGGCCATGAATCTCTGATTTCTATAGGAGCCAATAACTCACATGTTATGTTACCAGTAGAAGTGTTTTATCTTCAGCCATAAGCCAACTGGTATTTGCTGGTTTGCTTCAGATAATATACTTCTACTGGTAACATGCTATGCTACCAGTAGAAGTGTAATAGCTGTAGCAAACTAGCAAACACCAGTTGGCATATGGCTGGAGACCTGGATATGTCAGAGAACAGACAAATAAACCACATCCATAGATCTAGCCAGTAAATTACAAAAATACTGTTTAGCAATCCTTTATAAGTGTTTCATTACCAGGGATTATTATAAAGTGTTACCTTTAAGGGTAACATATATTTTAAAAGAGAAGTCAGACTGAGACCTGATTAAAAACACATCAATACAGCAATTAAAATGGAAAACAGAGACAATATAACATCTAACACAAGGGACTCAATGCACCAGGGAATCAAGACAGCCACATATACCTCAAGTGTTGTGCATTAAAACTAAAGGCTTGTAGGTTTGATTTCGTATTGAGGCCCAGCTGACCTTCTAGTACCATATTCTGCAATGACTATTGCACTTGTCACCTGAGATAGAGCGAACCGCTTTGTGGCCAAACAGCTGTATCCAAATGCTTTAGAGTGCACGCTCATGTATACCACATCCCTGGAACCTAAAACAGGACCCAGACAATCTCTCTCCCACAGACAGGATCTAGTTCTGTGAAATATTCACTAGGAGTGGGAGAGTAACGACAAGAGAGATGGAACTGGGGTGAGTGGGATGGAAGGGTGGAAAGAGGTAGGGAGAGAGTCGGAGCAAGTGAGGGAGGTAAAGAGAGGGAGCAAGAGAGAGAGAGATAGGGAGAGACAGATCGAGTGTTGGTGGCGTCTCCAGACACAGTCGCCAGCTGCTGAACACATTCATGCTTGGGGTTACAGTATTAAGCCAATTCACACAACAGGGCTTAACAGAGCCACACAAGATGTACTGGCCCGGTTACACATTCACCAAAGCGGAAGCACGTTGGAACTAGAAATCAACTGAGCCAGCGCAGGGCCTGTTCATTTTGGGGCCTGTTGTCTGGATCTAACGTGTCGGGCTGACTTTTGGAGTGTGAACAAGGCATTGGAGAGGCTCCCGGGGCCATGCCAGGCAGGCTGGTTGGCTAGGGCTCAACAGAAAGCCCTCTGCTTCACTACTCTGCTACTGTCATCATGACAAAGACCCAGCAGAAGGAGAGAGTGCCGGAGTTGCAAGCTTGGCACACCGTCCACGGCGGGATGTGGAGGGATAAACGGAGAGGTGTGTGTGTGGGAAGGAGGGGGGGGGGGTGGAGGAAGGAGGGGTGGAGGGCATGGCCTCTTCGCTATCGTGAAGAGTAGCCGCGTCACTTCTAAACGGGAGGAGACACAGGAAGGTGGATGCATGGCATAAGCTCGCGCGCCACCTGCGCTAGGAAGGTTTGGACTGAAAGCTTCAGGACGGTCGGAGTGACACAGACATTGAAGGACGGTGGGGGGGTTCGGTTTAATGATTCGGTCATTTATTGATGGATTTCCCGAGAATACTGATTGGCTGAGAACCGTTTCCAATGTTTCGATAACATGGCAAAACAAATCCGACCTGAACATGACTGTGGAAAAGCCATGGAAAGTCATGTCTGTATGTATCGAATGGTCCGCACAGCATCAGTGTAAAGGTTGGTCCACACAGAATCAGTGTAAAGGTTGGTCCGCACAGCATCAGTGTAAAGGTTGGTCCGCACAGCATCAGTGTAAAGGTTGGTCCGCACAGCATCAGTGTAAAGGTTGGTCCGCACAGCATCAGTGTAAAGGTTGGTCCGCACAGCATCAGTGTAAAGGTTGGTCCGCACAGCATCAGTGTAAAGGTTGGTCCGCACAGCATCAGTGTAA